>OVAN01010689.1:0-15479 GCA_900406275.1 Anastatica hierochuntica | reverse complement strand
CGCAATAGGATAACCGTTGGTGTACACCAGCTTAATTCATGGTGTACAACAATTTTACTCAAGGTGGACACCAGTATAATTAAATGTGCTCAGCAGTATTATTGAAGGTGAGCATGTGTACAATAATATAATAGAAAGTGTACAACAATATAATTGAAGGTGTACACAAGTTTAATTGAATGTTTACACCACTTTAATTGAAGGTGTACACCAATAAATATGAATGTTGGAAATAGGATAAACGATGGCGTACACCAGTACAATTCAAGGTGTACAGCAGATTTACTCAAGGTGGATACCAGTATAATTCAATGTGTACACCAGTATAATTGAAAGGTGAGCATGTGTACAACAATCTCACCTGCGAGAACAAACGATTTGAGGTAAACTACCATAACTACCACCCTACACATGAAAATTTATTGCTACATATTATGCTATTGTACGCTGTTGATTTACTATTGTACATCATCTATTGCACTGAAAGATCACGTAAAACATAAGCCAAAGTGACATGACAACAATTATGGCTCCACTGTTACATCTCCACGTTTGACAGGAACTTCTCCATATTAATGACGTAGTGGGTGGACGATATTAATTGGTATTAAACTTTTTTATATATATGATAATACGAAACATAAAGACTAATGACGTATGTGGACCCCAATTAATGATTTCATATATCACGCCGTTGATTTACTATTGTTCGCCGTTTATTTACTTTTGTACGCCATCTATTGCATTGATAGATCGCGTACACCATAAGCCAAAGTGACACGCCACTAATTATGGTTTAACTGCCACGTTCCACAGTAACTTCTCCATAATAATGACATAGTGGGTGGACGATATTAATTGATTTTACCTTCGTTATATATATACGATAAACACCCAATTGATTCATCAATCAAATAAAAAAAGACCTCTAAAACCGTCGATCTCTAAAACCATATTCTCTCTTGCACTCGTCAAAAAATCTCAAAGGTAATTTCTTAGCACATTGCAACTGTCGATCTCTAAAATCATATTCAAATGCTAGACGTAACTGTAACGCATATATTTGTTTTGTAAACAGGCACAACAATGGCTGACCGCTTTGTTAAACGCAAGGCAGAAGGATCTTCGTCCGCTTCGAGTCAGTCGCTTACGCAAGCACAGTACTGTACGTTTGTTGGGAAACTGAGGGCACACATGCTTGCAAAGGAAAAGCATCAAGAGGAAACGATTCAATTCGAACGGAATGCAGCCAAACTAGAAACATTTGAGGACATGCAAGCGAGGATTAACAACATTTTCGCGATTGAGAAGTCAAAGATTGAAGTGGAGCTTGAAGCTTGGGCAAAAAAGGAAGTCGTCGAAGTCCCACCTCTCGACTGGGGTCAAATAGGTGAGGACGATTTGGATGGTTGAGGATGCTCCATGTTAAACTTAGTCTCTCTACAACCCTTTTTTAACCCTTGTTTTATCCATGTTAGTGTTTTCTCTAGATTCTAATCGGCTAATTATGATGGATCTTAAGTGATCCTTGGTTTTTTGGGTATAATTAAGCTACTGTTTACGGAAGACGGACATTTAATGTTTTTTTTTATAAAATCTTGTATAATTATTCTCGGCAAGGATGAAGGAATATTGTGCTATTTAATGAACTAGATATCCTCCAAATCGTCTGACGATAGCGATAGTTATGTAGAGATATTTATTGTGGAAAGTTGTCTACATTTAAGGACATTAAATATGGAGAAATAATTGAAGGTGCACGTCGACCCAACTACCCCTTTTGTAAGTTCCATAAATACTACCCATTTTCATGCGTTTTCAAAGAGTTTTAAACAAGTCCCTCAACTCGTTCCATTTCAAAATGAATTTTAGCAGTAAAAAAAATGTTTCCACTACCGGATTTGCCAGATGACATCATACGCAGAATAATAATGCTTGTTGGTGAACAATCCGCTATCTACCTCAAACCGTTTGTCGTCGCTGGAAAATGGAGTTACAATCTTGTCCACACAGATGAAGTCCTCCAGACATGCGAACTTCATCGTGTTTGTGATTACGGTTACGAGATCCGACCAGAATCACGAATTCGAGGGTTCTTCGAGAAATGTTTGGTGTCTCGGAACCCAACGGTTGTGTACTACGAGTCTCTACGGTTAGCAACTGAGGGTGCCGACGTAGCTGGAGCTGTCGAACTCCTTAAACAGAATACACCTTCCCACGGGGGATCCGTGCTTGCATTAGGAATCTTCCATGTTTACCTTGGAAATCCTTCGACGGCAAGCCATTTTTTCCAAATGTATGCTGTCAACCACGCCCCACTCAACTTCAAACATATCAGTCAAGCGTGTGGTCGTTTGAAGTAGGAATTGAATTGGTTCCGACCTTCAGGCATATGTGATCATTTTCAATATCCCGACGACGACGTTATTCAATGGCCTGAATGCANATAGAGTGCATCTTTTATGATGAGCCCTTCTGTAACGAGTGCATCTTGTTTCGAACTGCAAGAGATATTTATGGATTCCTTTGATAAAAGTGTTGTATGTTTTTAATCAACTTTGATTTGTACCTCCTAAATCCAGTTCATTTATTCAAAATAGTGCTGTTTACAATTAATTGTATCAAAGTTCGTATATTTTCGCTAGGTGTACGCGGGTTTCATGAAAGGTGTACGCCTGTACGGTGTGACTAGTAAGCTGTACACCCGCATATATTATAGGTATTCATGATATATAGAGAAATAACGTACCCAACCAATTTGAATATTTTTATTGTTCACATTTATGATACATTATTTATGATACATTTATTGAATACAGTCTCATGTAAATCATGACAATATGCCTCGTGTACTATGGTGGGGAATAACTGTCTAATTTTAGGGACAATAAATATGGAGAGAGAGAATAGTAATGAACAAAACAACAAAAACAAAAAGATAAATAGTAATATGCTGAAACACAGATCACATACACCAATAACAATAAGTTGAAAACAGATCACATACACCAACCTAAACAAACCTCAAAGTTAAGCTAACACAAAACAAAACAATTACACAGTACCAATATAGAAAACATTGAGAACAACGGTTGTTGATCGTACAACCAGAAGTAATACAACCAGGTGCCAACGAGTACGACCATGTGTCAGCATGAGGCGAACTTTAACCGGGTCAATGTGTATAATATTCCATAAAACTTGGGCAGCAACGGAGTCAGCTTCGGTAAAATCAGGGAATAGACTAAGGTAAAGAGGAATCTGAGCTTGAGCTTCTTCATCAAATCCAAGACAAACCTTGAGAACTAACCTGAAGAAAAAAGCACCTCGGTAGAGACAAGGAACAGATTCCAATACATCAAGAGCATCCTCTGCACGACCAAGCTTGCAAGCAAACCGAACACTTTCAAGATACAAAGAACTTGGGTTACAAAACACAAAAAAACGCTCAAGAAATAGACGATACGGTGAAGAAACATTCACAAACCGCGCATCTGCAAGCAAGAATGTTAGCGGAAAACGACACATAAAATTTGGATCATGAAGAAGGAGATAAAAAGATTTGTAACTAAGCAAAAGGCCTCTCTNTCTCGCATCACTAAAGCATCGCTCAGCTGCACACAATGCTATCTTCACAACAATATCTAAGGGCAAATGGTCCATAGCACGAACAAGAAATGCTATAGAGAATGTAAGACAAATGAGGAAACTTGTATAACTAATGAATGAGAAACGGGAAACAAATGTAATAGCTATGAGACATATAAAGAGGGAAGAGAAAACAGGATGTCAAATAAATAAGAGAGAGAAATATAATATATGACAGTAAACTCAACAACATAAAGCAAACAACTGTTAATAAGCCAAGGAAAATTGTATAATATTCTACTAAAACCACTTACTATATTTGAAATATCTATTTGTACGGAGACTTCGTTTTGATCGTAAGGTGTACGCATATTAATGAAAGGTGTACTCAAATGTGCACATTAAGGTGTACAACATCAAATATTTTACAAAAGCACGATATAACAGTTTTCTAATAACCATATCGATACAATTGTATGATTTTTATTTTAGACTTTTATGCTACTATTCATTACTTTTAGTCGCTTGCATTTACTCCCTTTTTAAAGTGTCTAACCATTCATTTACCCACTTGCATGGTTGAAGCCCATTTAATAGTGTCGCCGACCTTACATTAAAGTTAGCTTTTAATGTCATCAATCCAGGGGAAGTTTTCTTCGTCTTATTTTCCACAAATATGTAACGCCTTAACTTCATTAGTAGTTGTTTGTCTTAGATCTCGTTTCCTGTACATCTTCTTCAATTTTATTTGTCAACAAAAATCCTATCTGCGAAATATGTCGCCTCCGCCGCACTTGCCCGATAAAATCCTACTAAAGATAATCACTCTAGTCGACGTTGAATTGACAACAGATTTATTCCCGTTTCTGCTAGCGGGTAGGCGATCTTATCTACTAATGCACACAGACGAAGTGCTGCGTAGCTGAAATCTAATAGAGGTTTGTATGCATGGGAGAAATATTCAGGAATATGGAAAATGGCTGAGTTTCTTTCTGAAATGCGTCGCAGCACGTAATCGTTGGGTCGTCTACAATGAAGCTCTGCGACTCGCAACGGACGGTAGGGACCTATATAGCGCCATCCGATTGCTTGAACACAACGTACCGTCACAGGAAGAATCTACTCTTGCTTTAGGTATCTTTCATGCTTGCTTTGGTAACACAGCCCAGTCAAGCGTCGCATTTAAGATGTACGCCGACAACTTTGCACCGCTAGACTCATGGAGGAAGCATTTCGTGTGAGCGGATCAAACTCGCACTTGAGTGCTTTTACAATTCAGATGAAGGTAGATATTGATATCTCTTCAACTAGCCAGAGGATGAAGTGGTCTAGACTCCAGATTGCGGTCACCTTAACACTGCTTTTGAGCCTTTTTGCAACAAGTGCAAGCTATTTCGAACGGTACAAGAAGTGTGTGACATGCTATGGCTGTAAAATTTAATGCATTTGCTAGTATTCGTTATTTACTTACATGTCGATGCGTGATGTGTTTTTGTTGACCAACCTTCAATACGCTACTAACGGAAATTAAATGAAAGGTTGTTCCTTGTGCATCTGCAATAGCCAACTCTCTTGCTTTCCAGAAATTCCAATAACTTGTCGTAAACTTAAATTCACTGCAAGGATCCCAGGCCTAACCGGATGTGCCTTAGTGTACACATTATTGTACACCTTATTGCAAACATTAATGAACACCATACTGTACACGTTATTGAACTCCTGCCTGTACACCTTAGACTACCCCTCATTGTACAAATTAGTGTATTTTTTAGTGTACAACGTCTTGTACACCTGGGTGTACCGACATAACTCTTTCACCCTAGAGTACATGTGCTGATGTGTAGAGATTTGCGCATCGAATGTGTAGATTGATAAGAAAACCACCATGAACAGAACAAGTCCAAATAAAAGTAGGTGTACGGGAATAATGGTTTCCCCTTCGGTGTACGTTGGTGAGTGTGTTGTCGGTTTTCCTTGTTGCATTTTATATGTACACCTTAGTGTATTTCTTGAGAGTACATCTTCTCATGTGTACGGCATTTCCTGCCAAAAGTGTACATTGAGTACGTGTCCAGAAAATTTGGTATACGGGATTGATAATTTACACTATCGTGTACACGTTGTTAGGTGTGTGCTCAGTTTTCCTTTTTCCAGTTTATGCTTACACCTTTCTGTACTCGTACTCCGTAATTTTACAATATTTAATCATAAATAAAGTTTCCTCCAAACATACATTTCAAAATAAGAGAAGCTCTTGGCGTACAACCTATTTATACCCGAAGTACCCACTTATCACCTACCACGCATTTCAGCATAGGTGTACACTTGTTCAAAAAAAAGAAGCAGTTGGTGTACAATAAGTTATCACAAAAAGGATGTCCCACATAATTATTCCCAATAATGTAACTCTTGTTAATCCAAAGGAGCTTTGCATGTCACTTTATCGTGTCCACTCTGGCGACACCTTCCACATCTGTTCACCTTCTGCTTCTTCGCTTGCGGCTCCTAATTTCCAAGAAATCATACCGGTATCTTTCCAACGGAAGCTTTCCTCTTTTTTGGAGGCCTCCCAGACTGTCTTTTTTTTCTTTGGTGGGTATGTGTCCTTATCTTCCTTCACGGCTACTGGTATAACCAAATCATCGGGGTCAGGGACAGGCAGCGTAACGTAAGCCACCGTGTCATCCCACTTAGGTGTTTTTAATATATCCGCCACAAACTCTCTGTGACCAATGCCTCGAAATATAAATGCTGCAATTGCATGGCGACATGGAATTCCTAGTGTCTGGAAAAAATGACAAGAACATGTACGCTTCTCTAGGTGTACATAAGAAGCGTATCCACTTGCCCTGGATGTGACCTCAAACTGCCAAGTATCAAGCGGTAACACTAAGTAACACCCAGAGAGCACCAGTTGATCAATGAGCACTTTTTCAACTTCGTCTGTAGTTGGTCTATCCAGATTCTTTATCGTACATCGTCTGCTTTCCAACCACCTATTTATCATCCGCCAGATGAATTCAAACAAAGCTATAATTGGACTGTCCCTTGCTGGAAAAAGAGCATTGTTCAGCGACTCGGCTATATTTGATGACATAAGATTGTACCTATTCCCCAAGAAGTGAGACCGCGTCCAATGAGCAAGAGGGATCTTCTCCAGATAATCCCAGCACCGTTTGTCAACCATCTTATTAGCATTGTAAAGCTTCTTAAACTCTGACACAGTGAAAGCTTCTGCAGCTTGTTTTACCATTTCCTTCTGATTTCTCTTTTTGAATCTTGCCTCCATGTCAGGGCCGAAATCCCCCAGGCCCAACAAGAATAAGAAAGCTGGAAGTATGTCAAAGCAAAGAGGCCTATTGTAAACTCGGCCCATCACGAAACCTAAGAAGGAGTCATCGCCTAGTAAAAAAGGAGGCGGAGGTTGTGAGATCAGAGGGAGAAGATATCGGCAAGGTAGCTCCGAGGATCCAAGGTGGTCAGACTATAAATGAGAGCCTTTGGGAACGAGGAGAGGGGTTGGATTTTTTGAAAAAACGAGAGAGAGAGAGAGAGAAAACATTACTTTTAACTTTCGATTATTCATTCTTCATTGTTACTTGTAAACATCTTTGATACAAACACCAATAGAATCAGACTGCTACCATTTTTATCTATCATCTTAGCTCTAACGGGATTCGATCCCACCTTGTCCCACTTCTAAATCTCTTCGATATTATCCTAAGATAATTGTGAGACCTAACCCTCACAATTTGGCGCCGACTGTGGAGACCGAATAATCTAATCCCTGACTCCGATAGCTAAGAAGATGGATCCTGCTAACGGTGGCTTGAATCGACCCGAATCCTCGCCACTGGCACCGAGCAATAGCTCACCGACCCAGGGAGGTTCTGGACTTCCAGAACTTTGCCGTTCCACCCCTCCAAACGAGCCTTCCGCCACCACGGAAGGTCGATCGGAACCTGCTGGCTCTCAGCTGGCTTCCCGAAGGCTACCTGACGACCCTGCTCCGAGATCGCAAACGCTCGGAGGCTCTGACGTGAACCTCTTCGGATCGCAGCTTTCGGCTTCAACCATAAGTCAGGTTTCAGATCAGCTGTCCGAGATCCGACAGATAATGCTACAGCTGGTGAGTCGAACCTAGGAAAACGAACGATTGGTTCACCAGCTGGCATCCCGACAGCAACAGGTTGAGCAGGAGACGAGGTCGCTGGTACACTCGTCTTAGCCTTCGAATAGGAGAGGATCAGGGGTGACCTTCCGAGATTTCGTCACTGATCCATCTTTCCCTCGAGGACGTCTCGAATTCTCTCTCATTCGCACGATACCTGAGAGGGAGGAGCCTCCTCTATTGATACCTCTCGCGGGAACCATTCCAGCACCTAACCCATTAGCCACAATGGCAATGGGAAGTAACTTAGCCAGTACAAGCTCGGGACCTGGTCGGATGTCGCAGCATGTACCGGAACAGAGACACGATCTGCCTCCCCCGCCTCTGATACCTAGACATGCCGATCACGATCCGATCCCGGCTAGTGGAAGGACCTCCTCCTATGCAGCCTTCGAATATAACCGATCTGCTCCCTCGGAGGCTCGACAGAGAACGGGAGCTACAGACATAGTCTTCCCAAGTCCCGTGGTTGACCACGCTATACAAAATAGCCCCAGGGACCGAGAAAGGCCCTGATCCCCAGGTATCTGGGGCCCAAACNCCCCCCCCCTCGAGCGGGCACCTATCGACGTTTCTGATACCCTTCATCTAGATAGTCCTAATGCTTTCCGAAGGTACATGGAAAGAACGCACGTGCCTCTTCAAAAGCTAAACGCATAGGTTCATAAGGCCACAAGCTCGGCACCTGAAATCGAGAGCATAATAGAGGAAACTCGAGGGACCCCGTTTACGAACAGGATAGCTAACTCTTACATAAGAGATACAAGGAAAATCTGAATCCCTTAGTTCGATGGGACCTCGCACCCTAAGGCTCATCTAAGAGCCTTCAGGTTAGCCATAGTTAAGGCTCATTTCACGCGCGAAGAGTGCGAGGCTGGCTATTATTGAACCTTCACCAATAACCTAACTGGCACAACCCTTAAATGGTTCTCAGGACTCGAGCCAAATTCGATAGATAACTTCGATCAGCTAACCAGTGCTTTTGTAAAGCAGTACTCGACTCACATTCGGAAACAGGCTTCTGAAGAAGACCTCTGGAAAACCCGACAAGGAGTTGGGGACACACTTCATGTTTACATAGAAAAGTTTAGGGCGGTCAGAACTAAGCTTTCGAATCCTAATGATCAGGTCGCTATCGAAGCACTCCGAAGAGGGCTTTGGTACCGATCAGAGTTCTGGTCGGAGCTTACTATCAACCCTCCGCCCACGATAGATGATGCTATCCACAGAGCATCTCGGTTTATTACTCTCGAAGAAGAAACTGCTGTGATGGATAAAATCCATAAGAAGCCTCAGACCTATTCAAAGGCTGACCCTTAAGAAGCAAGGGGCCAGGCTAAGAAAGGTAACTTCCGTAGCAACCAGACCCAAGGAGAACACTCCTATGCAATTGATGAGTCTCAGGAAGACCAACTTGTCGCGACAACGGGTAAAACCCCCTGGACTAAGTCGTTCGATGAAAGTAAATTCTGTACCTACCACGAGAGGAAGGATCACTCAACAGAGGAATTTTGGGACCTCCAGCGTCAGCTGGCAGCTAAGTTTGCTGCCGACGAAATAAAGGATGTGGATCTTAGGAAACCACCGCCTTTCCAGAAAAGAAACCAGCGGGAGGCTTCTCCGAAGCGGAGTAGATCTCCAGAAAAGGAAATTGATTCGCCGCCTCCAGCTCCAAAGAAAAGGATCGACATGATCCTCGGAAAATTTCCAGAAGGAAAGAGCCTCTGAATGGAGGCTCCGAAACCTCTGCCGAAAGGTACGGTTGCTGCTTTATTCGAAAGAACATCGTGCCAGCAGCTCTCTAACCCCAGAATAGACTATATCCTCGGAGGATCGGATATCTGCCGAGAGTCCGTAAATTCAATCAAAATCCATCTACGGAAGGCTGAATCCAGTGCCCGACCGAGACAATCCAGCCAGGAGTCGAATACTGAAATCTCCTTCTAGGAAAGCGAAACCTTGGAACTCGACCAGCCTCACGACGACGCGTTAGTCATAACTCTTAATGTGGCTGGGTACGAGGTGCCCAAACTAATGGTTGACACCGGAAGCTCCGTAGACCTTATATTCTACAACGCTTTGAAAGGCATGGAGATCGACAATTATGAGATCTCTAGCCAGAAGGCTAACTTCGTAGGCTTCTCCGGAGAAACTACCACTTTCCTGGGAACCATCAAACTCCCAGTGATAGCTGGAGGAGTTATGAAAATGGTTAACTTTATGGTAATCGACAAACCGGCCCCATTTCACGCGATACTCGGGAGACCGTGGATTCATAAGATGCGAGCCGTAGCTTCGACGTATCACCAATGTGTGAAATTCCCAACCCCGACAGGGGTGGCTACAGTACAAGGTAGCCAGAAAATATCAAGAATCTGCTACTTGGGAGGGTTCCAAATCATAAAGGAATCCCCTCAATGGCAATTACAGGTCCGGGAACAACAGGCAATGCAGCAGAACATTCGGGGCCCTCCACGGAACCTTACCGAACAAATTTGCATCAATACTGCTCACCTCGAAAAATGCGTTCGCATCGGGTCGGAGCTACCTGCCCACGTCAAAGACAAGCTCATACAATTCCTTGTAGAGAACGTCAAAACCTTCGCCTGGAATACTAACGACATGAAGGACATCGACCCGTAGGTAACAACACATAAGCTAAACGTTGACCCGACTTTTAAGCCCGTCAAGCAAAAAAGGCATAAGCTCGGCCTCGAAAAAGCTCAAGCAGTCAACGATGACGTCGATCGACTAATGAAAGCTGACGCTATCAGAGAAGTCCACTATCCTGACTGGCTAGCTAATCCGTTGGTTGTCAAAAAGAAAAACGGGAAGTGGAGGACCTGTGTAGATTTCACATATTTAAACAAAGCATGTCCAAAAGACAGCTTCCCGTTACCCCACATCGACCGACTAGTCGAGGCCACCGCGGGCCATCAGTTGCTGTCCTTCATGGATGCTTTCTCGGGTTACAATCAAATAGTGATGGACCTAGATGACCAAGAGAAAACCGCTTTTATAACAGAATTCGGGACCTACTGTTATAAAGTTATGCCATTTGGAATGAAAAATGTTGGGGCCACGTACCACAGACTCGTGAACAAAATGTTCGCCGGACAGCTCGGAAAAACGATGGAAGTTTGTATAGATGACATGCTTGTTAAGTCCGCCAACGGAGACGACCATGTCCATCATCTGAAAGAATGCTTCAATATTCTCAACAAATATGACATGAAACTAAATCCTGCCAAGTGCACCTTCGGGGTACCTTCCGGGGAATTTCTCGGGTACCTCGTCACGGAGCGAGGAATCGAAGCTAACCCAAACCAAATAGCTACCTTCCTAGAAATGTCATCACCAAGAATGACCAGGGAGGTACAAAGGCTAACGGGGCGGATCGCTGCTTTGAATCGATTCATCTCCCGATCAACTGACAATTGCCTTCCGTTCTATAAACTCCTACGAAACAACAAAAAGTTCTTGTGGGACGAAGAATGTGAACAAGCCTTCAGGCAACTCAAAGCCTACCTTTCCCAGCCTTTGATCCTTTCCAAACCCGTTGAAGGGAAACCTTTGTACCTTTATATCGTCGTCTCCCCAGCGGCAGTGAGCGGGGTGCTGGTAAGGGAGGAGCAGAACGAACAGAAACCTATTTATTATACCAGCAAAAGTCTTAGAGACGCTCAAACACAATATTCAGTTATGGAAAAACTGGCCTTGGCGGTCGTCACGGCAGCTAGGAAACTCCGGCCGTATTTCCAATCACACTCGATCGTCGTAATGACATCTCGGCCTTTGCGCTCAATATTGCACAACACTAGCTAGTCCGGACGCCTCGATAACTGGGCCATTGAGCTCAGCGAGTACGATATCGAGTACCGACAAAGAACGGCGGCTAAAGCCCAGGTTCTAGCCGACTTTTTCATTGAGCTAGCCACCGAGTACGTGGACGCAGACTCCATAGCCCCGAAATGGACACTCCACGTTGACGGAGCCTCCTCGAAACAGGGGTCCGAGATAGGCCTGAGGCTAGCCTCCTCAGCGGGAGAAATCATAGAACAACCTTACAGACTAGGCTTCAGCGCCTCCAATAATGAGGCTGAATACAAAGCATTGATTGCGGGTCTGAAGCTCGCGATAGGACTCGGGATCCGAGAGCTGAATGCTTATAGCGACTCTCAGTTAGTAGATAGCCAATTTCACGGAGAATACGAAACGAGGGACAAGCGAATGGGGGCATACCTCGAGGTTGTGCAAAACCTCACTAAACAATTCGAAAAATTTGAACTTATGAGGATCCCACGCAGAGAAAACTCCTCCGCTGACGCTTTAGCCGCGTTAGCGTCCACCTCCGACCCCCTCGTCAAAAGAATAATATCCGTGGAAGGTATAGAAAAGCACATCATCAACATAGCGACAAAAGATGCAATCAAATCTAGCACAGAAGAACACAAAGAGGAGGCTCGATCCCTAGGAATAGCTACCGCAGCTACCCAGCACGAGTCCCTCACTCAAGTCCTCACCACCTTTTGGTTCCCAAGAACCAAAACCCATAACATCAGGAGGCGAGCTTCCGGGGGCACATAACAGGTCCGCAGGCCAAACATTTGCGCTGCCACCAACCCTGAAAGCGAAACCCCATCCGAAAACAACTCACATAGAGCCTCTGAGGGCACGGCTCAGAGCTCCAAACTAAATGACAATACAGAAGGCACCCCTGAGAACAGAGCCTCCGAGGAGCCTGATTCTCAGAATGCCTCCAAGGGCACGATCCCGACTCAGGAAGAGTTAGGGAGTGATCCCGAACCTGAACCTGCACAAGCTACTGCTCCATCCTTCCACGACAAAGTACTTGGAAGAACGGACTGGCGAATTCCAATTATGCAATACATTCGGGAGGGTATAGCCCACCCCCCCCAATAAGTGGGAGGCCCGAAAACTCAAGGCTCAAAGCGCAAGGTATTGCATAATTGAATCCAATCTCTATAAGCGAAGCATCTCAGGACCATACCTCAGATGTGTCCACGGCCTTGACGCCCTCAAACTCATGGCAGAGGTGCACGAAGGCTCGTGTGGGAACCACTCGGGGGGTCGAGCACTAGCCATTCAGATCAAAAGACAAGGCTATTTCTGGCCAACTATAATCGCAGATTGGGAAACCTACTCTGCCCAATGTGAGAAGTGTCAGAGGCACGCCCCGATCGTCCATCAGCCGATCGAAAAGCTATCTTCAATATCGGCACCATATCCCTTTATGAGATGGTCCATGGATGTCATCGGTCCATTCGTACCTTCGGGCGGATAGCAGAAGTTATGCTTCGTATTAGTTTTGACTGACTACATTACAAAATGGATTGAGGCAGAGGCCCTCCAACAAGTAACGAGAGTTGAAGTAGAAGCCTTTGTATGGCGAGATATCGTATGTCGCCATGGAGTTCCGTATGAAATCGTCACCGATAATGGAACCCAGTTCACATCAGACGATCTCAGAGCGTTCTGCGACACCTGGAACATACGTCTTACTACCTCCACTCTGAGGTACCCCCAAGGGAACAGTCACGCAGAGGCCGCTAATAAGTCGATCTTAGCCAACCTCAAAAAGCGCCCTGGAACCTCGAAAAATTCTTGGGCCGACAGACTGCCGGAAGTCTTGTGGGCATGTCAAACCACCCCGCGAAGGACAGCCGAAGAGACTCCTTTCTCTCTAGCCTATGGGATGGAAGCCGTTGTTCCCGCCGCAGTCTCTGTTGGGAGCCTCCGACGGAGCCTGTGTACCTCGAACCCGGCAACCAACGACCAGTTGCTCCTAGACAACCTCGACTTGATCGAGGAACGACGAGATCAAGCCTTTGCCCGCATCCAAAACTACCAGCAAGCAATGGCACAACATTACAACGCCAAGGTCAAGACACGAAGGTTCGTGGTTGGTGATCTTGTACTACGAAAAGTATTCAAAAATACCAAAGTGCGAGGCGCCGGAAAACTCGGGACCAATTGGGAAGGTCCATACCGGATCACCCACGTGGTAAGACCCGACGTCTATAAGCTCATAAAGGTGCGAACCGGGGTACCAGAGATACGATCATGGAACGCCATGAATCTCAAAAAATACTACCATTAGGTACTTAAAAAATCAAACTACATTAGGCTTGATCCCTTGGCAGGGTACGTAGGTAGCTCTGTCAATGAGCGCAGCCCCACTCCACCAAAAATCACTACCTCAGTGAGTCAGATGCCTCACAATCAGGCAACTGACTCCTGAACCACAACGCGTTCACGCAATACGACTTCGAGCAATACTAAAGGTCTTAAAATCCTATCAAATAAAATCAGGTTCCTAGAAACCTAAATATACTAAAGGTCTTAAAATCCTATCAAAGAAAATCAGGTTCCTAGAAACCTAAATATACTAAAGGTCTTAAAATCCTATCAAAGAAAAGTAGGTTCCTAGAAACCTAAATTTATCAAAGGTCTTATAACCCTATCAAAGAAAATCAGGTTCCTAAAACCTAAATTTACTAAAGGTCTTAAAATCCTATCAAACAAAATCAGGTTCCTAGAAACCTAAATGAAGGGCCCTGAGATTCTACCAACCAAAACTGAGTTCTCAAGAAACCTGATAGCCTACCGGGTCTCGGAATCCTGTCAAAACAAAACCAGGCTCCCAGAAACCTGGGACACCACGAAAGGCCATCAAGTCACTCAGGTTCCCAGAAACCTTAGCATGTGAGAAATACTCGAAGTGCGTAGAGACTAAGTCCTATCCAGCTCAAGGACTCGAGGGCCCAAAACGGTTAAAAGGCCTTAGGGCCCCCTTTTTAGCATCTTTGAAGCTCGGATTGCGACCGGAGCCTTAGAAAGGCATGAATAGAGTTGTTTAGACCATCTAAGCAGAACTGGAAGCCTTACAGGCACCCGAACCATCCCAAAACTTAAGACAGTGGATAGATTTCCTAACTAAAAAGACTAAAGAATATGTATTAAGTCGTAAGTCCGACCAATACTAGTCATATTTAGGAAAATAGTCACAATACAAAGCAAAAACCCAAAATACTTAATAAATGCATCCAAATGCACCAAAAGGTCTAAAAGTTTAAAAGCCTCTCTAGGCTCCAAGATCCATGAGTTTAAAAGCCTCTCCATGCTCCAAGTTTACAAGTTTGAAAAGCCTTTTCAGGCATCGGACAAAGTACTTAAGAAAAAACGAAAGGGAGAAAGGAGCCTCACATGGCCCAAAAAACCTAATAGAGCTTAGAAATTTAGCAATCCTTCAAACATCGAGACCCCCCGCAGCCAGAACCTCACTTCCATCAACAGCTTACTCAGGGGGCTCGCCGATCATCGAAACCTCTTGCCCAGCCTCCTTATCAGCCTGATCCTGCACGGGCGGGTCTGGGGTGATCACATCCATAGGCTCCGAGCTCTCGTATAATTGGGGAAGAGGAAGCTTCGAAACAGAAAAATCAGAAACCAGAGACTTATCATAATTTTCGACAACAGAAGGAAGCAAGGCCAACAGACGACCATGCTCCTCCTGGACACTTCTGATCTCCTTTGAGATAAGACCCGCCAAGAGCTCTATGTTAGTCTGAACTTCCTAAGCATAGATTTGGGCAGAAACCTCATCTCCTTTCTTTTGGAACTTCTACTTGATGGATACTAAAATCTTCTCATTGTTATGAACCGAACCATTTAGTGGCTGCCATAACCGAAGACCCAT
>OVAN01010688.1:0-15479 GCA_900406275.1 Anastatica hierochuntica | reverse complement strand
TATATCATATTTTATTTTATATTAGGGAATGTCACAAAATGATGTGACTATGACTAGAATGGCTTTTATTATTTATTACTAAAATGTTTTGTATATCTAAAATGTTCTCAAAACCTTTATAATCAAATTGTTTTCAAAAATTTCATTATCTATGTCAGCAAAAAATTACCAAAATGGCTCAATTTTTTTGGTCGTGGCAACAAACTTGTCTTTAAAATCTGTCACAAGTTGATAGTAGTTTTGTTTTGATAATGGCATATTTGTTCCACTCAACAGATATTTGACACAAACTTATACATACAGTAGATTTTTCAGAACAAATCTGCCAACGTTGGTGCAAATATAAATTCAATGGCAGTTTTTTAAGTTGCGCAAAATTTTTATTATACAGAGGTCTAACATGAGTTACACTTTTTTTTTGCCATTTGATGACAAATTTCCTAAAGTACCACATATTTATTTTTGGACGACATACTTAACAGGCAGACTTAATCACAACCAACAGTTTTTTAGTTTTTCTTAACGACAAGTTTATTTTACGTACTAGCAGACTTTTTATAAAATCTGTTGTGCATAAACTTTTCCAAAAAATTAATATACTAACATTTCTGAAGCAACATACTTATTGTGATATGGTAACAGACTTATGATGCTATCAAAGCTATAATGACATAATTTTATGTCACAACACTAAAACAGCATTGACATATTATTTGGTGACGGATTTTAAGACAAATTTATCGGTTAAATCTAAACTTTCCTTTATAACTGTCGATGAAAATATTTGAAACTATTCTTTACATATTAAATTTTTGTTTTCCTAAATATACGCCAATAAGTTATTATTTCCTATATTCAAAAAATTTATCTCGATGTGAAGCCATTGATACATGACATTCAAGCACGAAAATTCAAAAGCCAAAGTTCATCAAAAATGATGGATCAAATTTTTGTTGTATGCAAGAATAGATTATTCGAGATGGGTCATCGGTTGTTCTATGTCGACAACAAGAGAGGTAGTAAGAAATTTCCAGCCATTGTTGATTCATCGTTTGAAGGTTTCATAGACAAAGTGTACAAAGATCACCAGATGGATAGAAAATTAGTCAATTTGGAGTTGAGCTACTTGTTATCGAGATGATTAAGCTAATACAAGATACACCTCCGATTAAAATGTATAAACTTCGCTAGTTACAAGCATTTTTGCGCCAATTCAAGTTAGAACAAATGAGATTATGTGTCTCAGTGACGGATAAAATTGTTTCAAGATCGGACGAGGGACCTAATGAGAATGTCACATACATTAAAAAATAGAGAGACAAGGGAACCGCCAATGGAGATGCTTCATCTTCTCCTCAGTCTAATGATGAAGATGAAGGAGATCTCTTTGGTTACAGTGACGATTCGGATGACGTTTTTTTATGCTATGAGGATTTCATCGCATACGACGTATTACCCGAGGAAGAGCATGAAAACCCAACAAGTGTAGCTGAGAAAAATGGTGCAATGGTAATATCTGGTTTATAATGCACATGTTAGGCTTGACTTAAATTTACTAAGTCTTTCATTTGGTCAGTGTTGCAAAATGTTTTGTTAGAGAGGTTAAAGATTTTATTTGTGGTTAATCGTTTTGACTACAACGTCGATAGATCAACACCCACACTTGTAGTAGTGAAGTTTTGGGTTGAGGAGTGTAGTTGGAAGCTTAGAGCATCATCTAGAGGATATTAACCTCAATTTACTATTGCATGTACGTTCCTGATCATACATGTTCAACAACAGAGCAACCGGCGCGCTTAAGACATGCCACTCCAAAAACATTTGCCATGTTGTATGTAGATAATGTTGGCGGAGTAGAGAAGTCAACTCATGTTTCTCACTTTCTCAGTAAGTCTTTCGAGATCAAGGTACATTTTTAAAACTTTAAAAAATAGCAGCATATACATCCTTGACATTGTATATTGGTTTCAAGACAGATTGGTTATTGGAAAGCACACCGTACTATAAAAAAGCAAGAGATTTGGTCAGAGGTTCTGGTGAAAGTGGGCACCAAGAGCTACTTTCATATTTACACATTATTAGAAAGACAAATCCTGGAACACTAACACGATTGGAAGTGGACGCAAAGAAGATCAAGTACCTCTTCATCGTGTTTGAAAGTAGCATTAACGAATTTTCGTACATTTGAAAGGTTTATTATTGTCGACGACACTTTCCTTCAAGGGAAATACAAAGGAAAATTTCAGATTTTCCCCATTGCTTTTGGAGTAGTCAAAACGGAAAATGATGATTCACGGAGATAGTTTTTCAGCAACTTAACTGTGTAATACCGGACGATGAAAGGCTTGCGATAATCTCAAACATGCACAAATCGATGGGCAACGCCATTAGCGAGGTATATCCTGAGGCGAGTCGTGGAGTTTGCACATATCAAGAACTTGAGCCTAGAGCACCATATTTTGTTTGATACATTTCAAGCACGCATAAGTGGTATAAAAGAAAAGAAGATGCAAGACGTGGAGAGCAATCTTTCAAGCATTTAGCCGACACATGGAACAGACCATAACTAACTTCTCGCAATCTTAATTCAAAGGTTCATTCTTCTTACGATCAAACTACGATTGAGCCTCAACTTTATGTGTTTTCATGAGAAGGTAACTATCTAGAGTGGGAAAGAAACGTAGAAAAATGGGTGTGTTACAACCAAGTCCTGGAGAAGGATGAATTCTTTTATGCAATAATCATCCTCACTGGAAGCGCTTGTAACTAGTAGTTGCAAGAAGAAGAAGATCACAAGTTCTACAAGGAGCCAACTATCACCATTTAGGAGAATTTAAAAATGATACTAAGGAAAATGTATGCACCCAAGAGCATGGACAAAGGCCACCCTACAACGAAATCTCCAAGAAATTCCATAACTGATTTCAGAAGTGAAGTGACCAAATAGGCTGATTATGATAAAGAAATGAGAAACATGGTGGAGGAGATTATGGAATAGAAGAAGCAGATGACGAACACAACACAACAAAAGCCATTAAGTTCAAATTTTGGAAAACGCATTTGGACAAGGATCTAAACGAACAAGAGAAGGTTGTAGAGAAAGAAGAGATGCTATTCTTGAACTCGGATCAGCTGCGGATCTCAAAACATGAGATCACTAATACTACAAATGCAGATCAAACTGAGGTAAGTGATTAACTAAACCAAGATGATTGAAATATTTCTCATGACATGATAACACACTTGTCTTGTCATAAACAAGGTCAAGAAGGTACAAGTAAAAAAAGAGAAATTTCCAAAAGTAACATTCTCACTTATTTCTCCGGAAAAAGCGTATGGGCAAACAACACTTGAATTAGGGGTGGGCGAACGCAATTCGGAACGGAACTTTGCGGGAACGGGACAGGACGGGAAATTCGGGAACCAGAATAAATGTTCCTTTTGTGTTCCATTTTAATTTCAGGACGAAACGGAAATGGGACGGGACAGAAATGGAACAAGAACTCCCAAAATGTTAAAAAAAATCAAAATACATTAATAATTTATTCATCACTCGAGTTTTAATAAAATAAATTATGAAAAATGCTAATGGAAATGTTAATGATAAATTTTTTTATTTTTTATGACAATAATTGAAAAATTTAATTTGAAAAAAGAAACTAATAAACATTCAATATTAATTAAAGTAATAAATAATGTCTAACACTTAAAATAAATCAAATAATGTAGATGAAATTCTTTTATTCAACATTATTTCTCACTTACAATTAATTATGTATGTAATTTTAAAACTTCTTATGACAATATTTGTTATATTAGTTGTATGATAGTTATATACTATATATATATATATATATATTATGCACTAACATATTTATTCGTGACAAACGAGACTTCGAGAATTCCCGTTCCCTTCCTGTCTAATTTCGTTTACATTCAGAAATTGAAAGCTAGCTTGTCCCATTTTTGTCCCATTTCAATTTTGGAACAAAACAGAACGGAACGATTCGGGACGTAACGTGACAAAACGGAACGGGACGGGAATTGTGCCCACTCTTAACTTGAACCATGTGCATTACTTGATCACGCTTCTAAGATATTAATGATCACAAATGATTCCACGCAACTCATAAGGTACCAGAATGAGTGAAACTAATAACCTGATTAATTATTGGCAAGATTGTGTAGCATGTCATAGTTTCAAATGTAGTGTTTTTAAATCGTCTATTTCAAGTATAATGCACTTGTATGTCCCATTAATGCTAAAAAATGAACATGAACTTACAAGCATCACAAACTAATAAAGGAAACATCAAAGTGGAATGCAGTCAAGGCTAAGATCCAAAGCCATGACGAAATGGAAGAAGCTGAATGTGCACTTAACACTTTGAAATTCAAAGAAAAGCCACCAGATTTGTTTCAATTTCAATTCCTTTGCAAAAAAACCTAAAACCATGAGTGGAATTGGACATTTCACCAGCATAAATGGAGTAGTGATTAAAGAATTAGGAGAAGAACTCACGTTTTCTTCTCAAATCAAGGAAAAATTGCTAGATAAAATTAGTTTTCAACAAACTTCAAAGCAGAGGACTCGAAGTAATTATCTAGACTCCAAGAAAAGAATGAAGTCTAACTTGCTTTCTAGTAGAACAAGTCAAACTACTTTGAGGACTAAACATCTCAAGAGGGATTATAATGATGTAAGACTCAACATCAACAATGATTCCTTGGGTGAATTTGAGTCACAACAAGTAAACATCCTAAGCTGTTTAGGAGCCATCTTTGATAGGAGCGCTCCGAGGAACATATCTCGCCAACCAAATAGAATAAAAGAATAAACTTAACTCATCAGAGTCTCACGAAAAATTGGAATCATCATCACAACTGCCTAGACCAGAGAGGAATGAATTTTACAAATTGGGTGCATATGAACTTTCATGATTTGGACATATACGCACTCCTAAGAGTATTTTGACCAAACCAGAAGGATTCAAGCTGTGAACCAATTAACTTGTTCCAGATTCTTAAACCATCATAGATCCACATCAAACCAGTTTGAGGTTAAAACCAATTTGAAGTTAAAAGATATTGATTATACAAGTCAGATGATCCTATGCTTGCCTTCTTTGGATCTTTTAGAGTTTGGAATACTTCAAGCCTACATATGATGACCATGAGAGCTTGCTAAGATAAGTATCTATGTTTTCCAAGATCCTTTTATCACTGATTACACATATATAATGCACTTGCTTTTGTCAAAAGAGCCAAGTACATGTTTTAGGACATCCCTGAAGAGCACTAGAAGAATCTACAAGTGAGAGGAAGACAAGCGATTCAAGCCACCTAATTTGGACCAAGATAAGCACCAAGGCGTTACTTGTTTCATGTTGATCAAAGAAGCTCCACCAGATGCCACATCCAAGCCAAAGCTGAGCAAAACAAGATTTAAAATAAGACTCTTACTCTATGATGGTTTTGCACGTGCTACCTCATTTTATGTCAATGTTTGTAAATTGGATTTGATGAATGCAACAAGTGAAAGGAGAATCAAGCTTATACATAGAAATTTTGGACCATTTGAAATCATAAAAATGATCAATGACAATGCTTTTCAGCTTGATCTACGAGGTAAGTATAAAGTGAGTTTTAAGTCCAATGATTCTTATTTGTTTCATTTATTGCAGGAAAAATGGATTCGAGGTCTTATCCTTTTCAAGAGGGAGAGGATGATGTAATCCTAGATGGCACAAGAAAATCAAAACATGGGAATGAGCTTGACTATTCCAGAATTGATGATTCCTTCAAAAGAAACAAACAAAACTGCTACAATGCCCATCAACTCGAAAAGGTAAGTGTAATCTGATTTCAAGCTTTAATGTTGTTGATTTGATACTTTTTCTTGCAGATAAAACAAATTTGAGGTCGAATCTTTCTCAAGTAGGAGGGAATGATGAGATCATGGAAAGCACAAAAGAGTTGGATTTTGAATCAGATCATGACGAGGAGCTTTTAGAGCTGAAAAAGACCTTGTAGCCGAGGAGGAGCTGGATTCTAATGATGCTTTGGATGTTCCAGATGGTCCTATAACCCATGCTAAAGCCAAGAAACCCAAGAATGAAATTGGAGAAATAATTATGGCAGCTCGGGCCCATGAAAAGCACTTGAGCCAAAACGAAGAAGTTGTCAACTGAAGCACTTTAATCACAATTCAAGCTGATCAAAACTCAAGCTAAGTGATCTAAAAAAATGGGATGAATGTCTTTGTTGTACTCTTTTTTCTCTTGTCAAGTTTTGTCTCAATGGATTTTCGTGACAAAGTTTAACGAGACAATTGTTTCACTTCACAATTGTCCATTTGTTAAAATATCCAGGTTGAGGAGTTATTCAAAAGGCTGTCAAGATATCAATATCCTTGATTTCATATACATGAGTATAATAAGTCAATTTATACAGCCCAAGGCCTTTATGCTAGCTTTGATCACGTCCAAGGGGAAAGGAGATGAGCCATTTTTTATGTTCAAACTTACATTTAATGCTGCTGGAATTTTTAAGAGTTTGTGTATGTACAAGCCTCTTCTTCTCTTTTCCTTTATATTGTCGCTAAACTAGATGAAAGAAACAACCCTTTTGCTAATCAAATTTGGTTTGAAAATTTCCTCTCTTTTGTTGTGTATAATATCTAACACTCTATATCGAATTGTTTTGATGCGTCATACCCATCAGAATGTTTTCTTGGAAAATTAAGAGTCTTCCGCAGCTCTTGTGGTCATACGCTCCACATCTCTTGTGTTGAATTCTTTTTGGTTTCTGGCAGCGAGGTTTATCTTTCATTCAACCATTTTAGAGTCTAAACCTCGGACGATCATATATTTAGGGCATCTCCATCCGTAATCCTTAGTCCAAAAATCCTTAACTATTCATGGGTGGGACCCATGAATAGTTAAGGATTTTTGGACTTTCGAGTCCTTAAAATCTTTGGTTAAGGATCAATCCTTAACTATTTTCGCGGGCCCCACAACACGTGGCGATCCGCGATTGGTTAGAAATTTTTGTTTTTTTTTAAATCAGAAATAGTGGGACCCATGAATAGTCAAAAATTTTTGGAGAGTCTCACGGATGGAGATGCTCTTAAAGGTCCAAGATAGCTTGCTAACCGTTTCACCTTTTAAAAGGCAAACACCTTGCCGTTTCTCATTTATTTTATCTCTAGTTTCGGTGGCTTCTTAAGTTGTCTTCCTCTTCGTGCGTATTTAAACCCCTTTAACCTAAAACCCTAAAGCGAATTCATATAGCCTATCTCTCTAACGATGTTGCGAAGAAACGTGAGGTTAAGAAAGGAGTATCTGTACAGGAAGAACTTGGAAGGTGATGAGCGTCGTCTCTATGAGAAGAAGCGCAAGATTAGGGAAGCCCTTCAAGGTCCATTGATTTCTCTCTCACTCTCAGAATTCATTAATTGGATGATTTTGTTTTATTGATTTATAATTGGAACAGAAGGAAAGCCGATTCCGACTGAGCTTAGAAACGAGGAGGCCAAGCTTCGTCAGGAAATCGATCTCGAAGATTCAAATACCGCTGGTAAGTTTTGTTCTTTTGTATTTTGCCTTTGACATTGCTATGTAAGGCTATGAATGGCTAATGGGTTGTATTTCTAATCACATTGTAAAAATAGTTCCACGGAGTCATATCGATGATGAATATGCAAATGCTACTGACAAGGATCCTAAGATTTTGTTGACCACTTCTAGGGATCCAAGTGCTCCCCTCACCCGGTTTGTTAAGGTATCCAAGTCTTCTTTAACAAGGTTATTGTTTTCTTCCGATTTGTGCTTATTCATTCATTCCCTTGTTGCAGGAATTGAAATTTGTATTTCCCAACTCTCAGAGAATAAATCGTGGTGGTCAGGTATTCCTGTCCTCTCTTCTTTAATCCATTTGGAAGTATAACCCGGTTTCCTCTTCCTTACATTGAATGTTCATCATTTCGGGTTTCCTGGCTGTTACTATTGCATGATCATGGTCAAATTTTGTGTATCACAGGCCAGGTTTCAAAATTTATTGCCTAGCTGAGTTAGTCTCTAGCTCTATCGCATTGGGATGACATTATCCAAATTTTACCACTTCTTTCTTTCCAGGTCATTTCTGAGATCATTGAAACCGCTCGTTCACATGATTTTACTGATGTTATATTTGTTAACGAGAACCGTGGAGTGCCTGATGGTCTCATTGTGTCGCATCTCCCATTTGGACCAACTGCATACTTTGGATTACGTAATGTGGTAAGTATCTGATTCTTTTTCCTCAAATCTTTCGTCTATGCTACACCAAATCTTTTTTTTTTTTTTTTTGCTTAATCAAGAGTCCCTTTTGTTTAGGTAACAAGACATGAAACTCAAGATAAGAAAGCCATTGGAAAAATGCCTGAGCAATATCCTCATCTCATCTTTCATAACTTCACAACCCAGGTATATGTCAAACCGGTTTTCTTTGGTCGTTACAGCATTTCGGTATTGGAAACCAACAGTTTTATAAAATTGATTGCTCTGTTTTGTTTTTGACGTAAAACATTTTTCCGTTTTGATTTCCTTGTTTTTGCAGATTGGTAAAAGAGTTGCGAACATCTTAAAACACATCTTCCCTGTTCCGAAACCTGATGCAAGACGTATAGTTACATTCGCTAATGACTCGGATCATATTTCATTCAGGTAAAGTTTTCTCCACCAGATTATATGAACTTTTTTATTCTATTTGTGTAGTCTTTTTTAGTTTCAAAGCCTAAGGGTATAGAAATTGAGGTAATTTGATTCCATGATAGACACCACACAATAACACACTCTGTGTTTGGTATTCTGAATCTGTTCCTGTTGATGAAGCACATAGAACTTAACATGTTTAAGAATTGAACAGTTATTGTTTTGAAAATGTTGTGGCGTATATAGGAATCACATGTATGAGAAAGGAGGAGGAGGCCCGAAATCGATTGAGCTGAAAGAAATCGGTCCTCGTTTTGAGTTGTGCCTTTACCAGGTAGGCATCCGGTGGAGTCTTGATAACATTTGCTGTTTCTTGGTGATTCAATTTCTTTTGTTTTGGCAGGTGAAGTTAGGAACAATGGAACAAAATGAAGCAGAGATCGAATGGGTTTTTAGACCGTACATGAACACTGCTAACAAACGCCAGTTTATCGGTGAATGATAATTGCTATTTTATCAAATTTCTCGCTCGCTAGAGAAAATTTTGATTTTGAGACTAATAATTAGCTTCGATTTCTTGTAACCTTTTTTTATATATAAAACTTCAAAAATATTAATTTATCCTTTTTATTTGGGAAATTACTTAAAACAGCTCTAATTTCATTGTGTTATTAGAACATTTTTATAGCCTGGGTCTCTTATTTTTTGCTTTTTTTTTTCTGCTGATTTAAAAAAAAAATTTAAAAAGAACCAATCGCGGGTCGTCATGTATCAGTGGGATCCGCGAAATAGTGCAAGAAATCACGGGTCTTTTATTTGGGTCTGCTGGCGACGGTTTCTTCTTCTATTGTGGGGTCTACTCAATTTTTTAATCAAAAATAATGTTAAGCAATCCACTAAACAATCCGCGATAAAGATGCTTTTAGGAGAGTAAAAAAAAAATTACTAGAGTAAATTCCATTCGTTGTTCAAAAGATTAATAACTCTGTTTTTTAAAATTATTAACAAGCATAGAAAATTGTATCTATGCTCATGAATCTAATCTCATTTGTGGGAGAAAGTTGTATTTTTTTGTACAATAGATTTGATACTTTCGCACCTCGTTAGAGGTTTAAACGAAAGTGACAATGATTTTGAATCTAGTATCACTCCACAACACTAGCGGAACCGACGTTATCCAATTACCGTCATTGCACTTTTAGACCATTATGAGAACAAATTCTTTATACCAAAATCGGTTAGAGTAAATTGTCTCTTAAACCACCTAATTAAAACCCGAAAACAGAATACAAAGAATCAATCTAAGACACCCGATTTAAAATCTAATTAGAGAGCATTCCTAAACAGAGCAGTGATCAATCAAGATCGGGATGTAAAACAAGACCAACTCGCTAATACCCCACAAGGTGAATCCCTTCCCTAATTAGGTTCTTCGTCAAAGTGAAGGATCAATTGTTTGAATCTAAATGAGGTTCACCTAGAAAAGCAGGGAACCAAGGGGTCTGTGAACCAAAAAAATCTGACGGTGAGCTTTTGAAACATCTAGAAGAACACAAGGACGAGAGAGCGAACCGACATTAGTATCCAGAGCATACCAATCTGCCGTTGGGATGTTCGCATCTCCCCCGCGCCGCCTCCAAAGCTTGATAGCAGTTGTAGACTCTCCTTTGTCTTGCTTTGCACGCGCTCCACTACCGAGAACTAGAAGTAGAATCCTTATGAAACAACTCGAACCGCTTCAACAGCTCTTATTTGGAAGGAGAAGATAAATACTCCTTTTGCCACGCTACTGGCCCTACACGCTAGAAGTGAAGGAACTCAGACGAACCTGCGAAGCCTTAAATAGATCAAACCGACCCGGTGCGCAAGCTTCGGAAGTCCACAACACCAAGATGCGCCACCACATGTAGAGATGGTCACAAGTGACAAGTCTGAGAACAACTAAACCCCACACACCCCATCGACTAAGAACTAGCCGCTAGCATTTCCCAACTAAGTGGAATCTGACTCTGCAAAACAAGGCACTAGATACAGAATCTGAATCCTAAGCGCTACTCGCACCCAAATCCTTGAACCGATAGCCATAGCCACACCAACCAGTAGATTTGGAGGACGATAGACTTAACAACAATTGTAAGGAGCTATCTTCTCTTAAGACCCAACCTCAGCTGCAAAATGATCGAAACCCACAGAGAGAAGTCTTGAAGATGCGAAGCAAAACCTCGAGCCATCTAACCTTATAGAGTTCTAGATCTGAAAACGCGTAGGGGCCCCAGATTAAACTCTTCCACACCTGAACCCCACTAAACCTCGCCGGATCTCCACCAGACAGCGATTTCACAGGCTCCATCGAAAGACAGAGGTTTGGAACCCTGTGGCAGAGAGCCGAGCATATCGGAACAGAGAGAAAGGCTGTAGAGGAGGAAAGGAAAGAAAGGAAGAGCGAAGGCCGACGGAGGCGGCGGTGAAGCCACTAGCCATCGGCGAAGACGGGATCTAAAGTTTCTGGGTCGTTGAGGAAGAGAGATTGAGAGAGCGATGAGAGAGAGAAAATGGGGAGAAAATTGTATCTAACTCAATAAATATTGTTGACAAAAAAAGAAAGAAAGGAAAAAACCTTTTATATTTTATTTGAGAAATTACGTAGAACAACTCTAATTTTTTGTGGTATTAGAAGACTAACTTTATGTAAAAAAAAAATTACTAGAGTAAATTCCATTCTTTGTTCAAAAGACTAATAAATGAGGAGAAAGTTGTATCCTAATTTTGTATCATACTGAATCAATAAATATTGTTGATCAAAAAGAAAGAAAGAAAAAAGCCTTTAATATTTTATTTGGAAAATTACGTAGAACATCTCTAACTTCTTGTGTTATTAGGAGACTAACTTTATGTAAAAAGTAATTACTAGAGTAAATTCCATTCTTTTTTCAAAAGACTAATAACGCTGTTTTTTTTAACATTATTAACAAACATAGAAAAGGAAAAGTGATTTAAAGTAAAGAAAAAAATTAAGAATATTAGTTTTTGCCTCTAAAATTTTAAGCTCATGGATCTAATCTCATTTATGGAAGAAAGCTGTATCATAACTTTGTATTATAGTTTTTTGAATCAATAAATATTGTTGACAAAAAAAAAAGCCTTTTGTATTTTATTTGGCAAATTATGTAGAACAACTTTAATTTCCTTTGCCTCTAAAAGTTTAAGCTCATGGATCTAATCTCATTTATGAGAGAAAGTTGTATCCTAACTTTGTATCATAGTTTTCTGAAGCAATAAATATTGTTGACAAAAAAGCCTATTATATTTGTTATTACATAAAGAAAACCTTATGCTATTTAAACAATTAATTCATTGTTCACTTAATAATAATCTCATTTTATCTTTACTTTACAATATACACTTCTTTTTTACTTTGATTTTTTTTTTATGTTTATTTTTTTATGTCACTTCAATACTCTTTCTCTTTTTTTTGCCAGAATTTTTTTTTACGTTTTTCCCTTTCTCTTCACTTTCTCTCTCTTTCCTTTTTTTCTTTTATCCATGAAATAGACACATTCACAAAACTAAAATAACCATCTACGTAGGACAAACCATGTGTGAGCTGACATATCATGGGAGAATTGAAGACCATTTAATGAGCAATGATGAGGAGAGGATTCCCCGGAGGAGAGGAAGTTGCAGTTAAGATTTAAAGGAGGAGACAATAAAAGGAGCAGAGGGATGAAGAGAAAAGGGGCTAGTCTCCTTTGAGAAATAATACACAAATATTTTATAAAATGTGGCCTTATATATATATATATATATATATATATATACTAGGTGATGGTCCGTGCCATGCACGAGCATGGAGAAATTTTAATTTTTAAAAAAAATCAAATGCGATATAATTTTTGTTTATGTCCGTGTAGGCTAGTTGTTGACCAGTGCTTTGCATGTACATAATTTGTTTTTATATTTTAAACATCATATTTCAGGTTTCGAAATAGTTCGAGTCCAATTCGGTTTAAGTTTTTTTGGGTTCGGGTCAGATTTTATAAACTATTAAAACCCGAGTAAGCCCCATACTTTTCCGGGTTTAGGTATTTTTGGGCTTTTAGGATTTTTGAGTTCGTGTTTTTTCAGATTTTTCTGGTTTTAGATTCGGTCTGAGGCTTCTGATTTTTTGGTGTTTTTGGGTTCGGGTTCGGGTTCGGTGTAGGAGTCTATTTGGGGGAGCATGCGTAATAGGGATATAAGGATAGGAGTGTATATGTATATGTGTGTAAAATTTTTGAGACGCCCATATACTTTTCCGGGTTTCTAGTTTACTTCGGATAAACCCGGAAACCCGAACTATTTTGAAACGAGATCCGATCGGGTTTCTTCAAGTAATGGTTCATGCTCGGATGAGGGTTTTAGGGTTCAGATTAAATGTCCATGCTTACATAGCATTATGAAGACAAGGAAAACCATCACATCTTTAAACTCCACTCTCGATGACTACTTTCGATGTGAACGAATCAATCGTCTGATCTAATGAAGCTCACGGTTAAATATCAATGAAATTGTCGAGTTTTTAGAATGAACACAAATAATAGTTAGCCTGTTTACGGAACAATCAAACAGAGTGAGAACTTTCAAGAGCCCTATAGTATACTCGTCTTATATATTCACATCTATAACACAACGGCGCTGATACACATTGCGACGTGGTATCATAAATATTTTCTTAATTATTAAATTTCCACATTATAAATTATCAGCTATTTGCTGAAAAATACCAACTATCTTTTAAAGTTGGTATATGTTTCTAATATTTTTATCAGCAAATTCACTCATTTTTATTTTCTAAAACAACACCTTGATACATATGCCTTATTCGTTTTTGTATCTAGATGCTGCATCTGGATGTAGATGCACCAAATGTTGTTCATTTGACCATTTTTAATTTGCATCCAGATGCAGCATCCAAATACTTGAGATGTGAAGATGTTAAAATTCGCATATTTGAGATGCACCAAAATAAAGAGTTTGGAGACAAATTTTGCATCTCAAAATACAGAAGACTAACATACTCTTGATTATAAGAAATATTTTAGTCGAATATAAATAAAAAGTACCAAAATACAAACAATTTCAAAACCTTCAAAGCCGTAAAAACCACAAAAACAATAAAACCCGCCAAAACCGTAAAAGCCGCGGAAACTATAAAAATCGCAATAAATCGTAACCCCCCTGCGTAAACCGCAAAACCCGTAAAATCATAAAACTGTAAAACTTGAAAAAACCGTAAAACTCGCGGAAAGTGCAAAAACCGCAAAACCCACAAAATTGTAAGTGCCGTAAAAACCGTAAAATCCTGCAGAAACCACAAAAACCGCAAAATCATAAAAAAGTTAAATCCGTAAAAACTGCAAGAACCGTAAAATCCGGAGAAACTGCAAACATCATAAAACCCACAAAAATTATAAAAACCGCTAAAACAACAAAAACCGTAAAACCTACAAAAATCATAAAATCCGCGGAAAATGGTTAAAATCGTAAAAACTACAAACTCGTAAATCCTTGCGGAAACCGCAAAACCGTAAAACTCGAAATAATCGTAAAAACCACAAAACCCGCAAAACTATAAAGCCGTAAAATCGCAAAAATCTTAAAACCCCGTGGAAACCGCGAAAACCGTAAAACCCACAAAACCGTAAAAACCACAAAAACTGTAAAAACAACAAAAAACGCAAAAACCGTTAAAAACACGAAACCGTTAAAACACTAAATACTACAAAACCGTAAAATCTCGCGGAAACCGCAAAAACCGTAAAACCCACAAAAATCGTAAAAACCGCAAAAATTACAAATATATAAAAACAACAAAAAGTGCAAAAACCGTAAAATCCATAAAAACAGTGAAACCCGCAAAAACCACAAAAGCCGCAAAATTGTAAAAACCACAAAAATGTAAAACTCGCAAAACCTGTAAAATTCACGGAAACCGCAAAAATCGTAAAGCTAACAAAATTTTAAAAACCGCAGGAACAGTTAAAATCGTAAAAACCACAAAAACCATAAAACTCTGCTGAACCGCAAAACCGTAAAACCCGTAACAATCGTAAAAACCACAAAAACCGCAAAATCAGTAAGACCTTGAAATCGCAAAAATCATATTCTCCTTTCCATACAACATCAAAGAGATCCATTTAAGGTTTTTTACATACTAAAATTTTAGAAATTGTCAACTTTGCAATGTTAATTCAAATAATATTATATATTAACATATTAAAAAAAGGTTTTTTATTACATACTAAAATTTTTAAAATTGTTAACTTTGAGAAATTAAGTCAAAGGATATTCTATATTAACATATTAAAAAAGTTTTTTTATTACATCCTAAAATTCTAAAATTGTTAACTTTGACAAATTTCATTTACTTCACTAAATTTCATTTACTTATATAAATTTCATTTAACTTAACTAAATTAAATTTACTTAACAGAAGATATCAATGTCTTCCTCATCGTCTAATGAAGAAGATGAACAAATCTTCGACGATATTTGTGAAGAAATATGCGACCAAATCTCGGACTCAATACTTGATGCTCAAGTCAACAAGCCCAAAAGATGAGCTTATATCGAAAGAGATCGGGAACAGGGACACCATCAGCTATGGAACGACTACTTTAGGGAATTTCCAACATACCCACCGGAAATGTTTAGGCGGCGTTTTTGGATGAACAAGCTTTTGTTCGTTCGCATTGACAATCGCCTTGCTGAAGAAGTTCCATACTTTCAGCAACGAAGAAATGCTCA
>OVAN01010687.1:0-15481 GCA_900406275.1 Anastatica hierochuntica | reverse complement strand
AGTAATAAAATTTGAGGAAAATCCCGCGCGTAGCGCGGAGATATCCCTAGTGAGTCTTAAAATTGAAGTTTCTTGTCTTCTTGAAGCTCTTCACTGACTTTATGGTTATTGAAGTTTCAGATAATCATAGAAATGGTTTCTCTATTGCTCTTAAATCAACTCTCCTTTTCTCAAACATAATCTTTATGTCGCTTAAAATCGCTCTAAATCTAACTCTAACGCTTGCGGGAGATTTTTTTAAAATCATTAAACAAGGCAGAAGAATAAAATTCCAACGAAAGAAAACAAAACTAACAAATTATGCCCTAACTTTGTTCCCGCCGAAAAAAGCAATGTAGTTTTTTACTTTCCATTTCGACTTTTTTCTGTAATTTGAAAATTATATATATATATATATATATATATATGCGCGCGCGCCCATTAGTCATTAGAACGTTGGATCAATAACAACTCACCATTTGATAGGAAATCAAAAGAATCGCAATTCTTGGTTGAGTTCTGGAGAAGATGACCAGCATAACGAGGAAGAAGGTGCGATGGAAACTAAACAGAAGACGTAAGCGATTAAGAGAAAAGATCGCCCGAGAGGATAAGAAGAGGGAGTATAATCGTGAGAGACGGAGACAAAAACGGAGATGGAGACGGGTGAGAGAAATAAGTTCGTGTTATGTTAATTTCATTTTATCTCTCTCTCTCTTTCTTGATCTTTCGTTTACTGTTTTGGTTACGATGTTTTATGTTTGATTTTCAGGAAAAAATGGCTAAGAAAGAGGTTGAACTAAATCTGCAGCAACAAAGATTAAGGGTAAAGGACGTACTGAAACAAAGCTTATGATGAACACACTGTCTAAAACTGAAACTTATCTCTTCTCATTCTCGATGTTCTTGTTGTTGAAACTTAAGAACAAACACACCAAGAATCGATCAAAGGAAAAACTCTTTTATTGCCTTAGAAAAATCTCTCAAAAACTAAAGCACTCAACAAAGCTCTCAAAACTCCCTCAAACCTAAATTCATTAGCTCGACATCTATTTATAAGACTCAACCTAAAAGGAATTACAATATTTAGATATCTCCTAAATATTCTTTATCTTTATCCATAACTCGGATAAGGTTTGAGATAACTTATTGCTCAAGTTTCCATTTATTTCAAGCTTATGTCAACATTCTCCCTCTTAAGCTTGAAGTCATCTTCTCCCAAGTTCCTTAGACCTATGAGGTCTTTCATTTCTTTGAACTTAAGTCTTCCCAAAGGCTTTGTCAAAATGTCCGCCTTTTGCTCACTTCTGGGGACATGCTCAACTTCAATCAGACCATCTTCTACGCACTCCCTAATGTAATGATATCGCGTGTGGATATGCTTGCTTCTGCCATGAAAGACGGGGTTTTTAGTCAAGGCAATTGCTTATTGATTATCAATGCGGATGACGACTTTTTCACATGACAATTCTGTGACTTCGCTAAACAAATCTTGAAGCCAAATAGCTTGTCTTGCTGCTTCTGTTGCGGTCATGAACTCAGCCTCACATGATGAAAGTACCATCGTGTCTTGCTTCTGTGAGCACCAAGATATTGGACTGCTTACGAGATAGAACACATAACCAGTTGTACTTCTGCCGTCATCCGGGTCTATATTGTGACTACTATCACTATATCCAATCAACCTTGTCGACAAGGATGTCATTCATTCAAAACTTAATCCAAGTGTGATGGTTCCACATAAATACCTTAGGCATTGTTTTAATGCACCTCCATGAGATTCCTTCGGAGTTTGCATATAGCGACTCAAGACCCCAACGCAATAAGATAAATCAGGTCATGTATGCAGCAAGTAATGGAGACACCCAATGTTTCGCCTATAAAAAGTAGCATCAATGTCCTTTTCATCCACTACTTTCGATAACTTCAAGCCCGCCTCCATTGGCATATGAACTGAATTACAATCTTTCAAGCTCGCCTCCTCCAAGATTCTTAACACATAGCGGCTTTGATTCAACGTAATTCTGGCTTTGCTTTGACATACTTCGATCCCAAGATAATCTGTTAGCATCCCTAGGTCACTCATCTCGAACTTGACAGCCATCTCTTTTTTAAAGTTTTCTATGACGGTTGTGTTTGTTCCTGAAACAAATAAATCATCAACATAAAAAGCAACCAAAAGAACTTCATGACCGACCTTCTTCCTGTAAACTGATGGTTCTTTTTAACATTTCTTAAACTTGAGTTCCTTCAGAGTTTAGTTTAGCTTTTCATTCCAAGCTCTCGGTGCTTGTCTCAGGCCATATAAAGCTTTGTTAAGCTTGTAGACTTTTTCTTCACACCCTTTTACCTCAAAACCCTCAGGATGTGTAACATAAACCGTCTCCTTTAGTTCTCCATGGATGAAAGTTGTCTTAACATCAAGGTGATGAATTTCCCATCCTTTAGAAGCTGCTAAGTTAACGAGAAATCTTATTGTCTCAATTCTTGCCACCGAAGCAAACACTTCTTCAAAATCAACTCTATGTTTATGTACGTACCCCTTTGCCACAAGTCTTGCTTTGTGTTTGTTTATGGTACCATCAGAGTTCTTTTTGAGTTTAAAAACTCATTTTAACCAATTGACTTAACTCCTTTAGGAAGATCGTCAAGCTTCCACGTACAACTCTTCTTTATCGAAAACATTTCATCCTCACAAGCATTCATCCACTCTTTTGATTCTTTTGCTTCACCGAAATTTCTAGGGTCATCATCCAGAAGCTTTAACAACCATTCACTTTCGTCCTCCGCAAGCAAAACATAATGGTTAAGACGTCTTGGCATCGTTCTGTATCTATGTGACCGCCGTAGGTCTGGTTGGTTTTGTGCATGAGCTTCCTCCTCTGTTTCGCTCTCTGTTTCGTTATCAGAGTGTTCCTCTGTTTCACCATTTTTTTCGGTGCTCTTTGTTTCGACTCCACTGTTCACTGGTTCCGAATGTGGCGGCGGCGTATCCACTCCTCTATTATCGCCATTGTCATGCTCTCCAGGTGTTACGGTAGTGATTGTTTTATGAATTCCCCGATTTCCAAACACTCTGAACTCAATCATAAAGTCTCCCATTTCAGATTGTTCTTTGTCACTACGATTCCAGTTCCAGCTCTTTTGCTCATCGAAAACAACATCTTGACTGACAATGATTTTCTTTGTTCTTGGTTCCAGCAGCCGATACGCCTTAGAACCACGCTCAGCTCTAAGGTAAACAAGACATCAAGATCTATCTTCGAGCTTCTTCAACTGAGGCACATCCACTTTTGCATATCCAAGGCACCCGAAAATCCTTAGGTGATCGATGTTTGGTTTCTTATCTCTATAAAGCTCGTAAGGTGTTTTATCCGTAAGTGCTCTTGTGGCAATTCTATTAAGTAGATATGTTGAATGCCTTATGGCCTCTCCCCACAAGAAATTCGGAATTCATATGTTTTAATATGCTTCTAGTCATCTCCATTAGTGTCTGGTTTATGCGTTCTACAACTACGTTTTGTTGTGGAGAATATGGCGCAATAAGATGTCTTTTAATTCCTAAAACCTCACAATATGAGTTAAATTCTTGAGAGACGAACTCTCCTCCTCTGTTTGTCCTAAAGGTTAGAATCCTTCTTCCCGTCTCTTGTTCTACTACGGATTTAAAGCCTTTGAACTTGCTAAATGCATCACTCTTCTCCTTTAGCAATATAGTCCACATGTACCTTAAATGATCGTCTATAAGTACAAAAATGTATCTATTTCCAACACTTGTGGTTGGAGTGGTAGGATCACAAAGATCACCATGAATGAATTCAAGCGAATGAGTTGCTCTAAACTTTGTGGCTTGAGGAAAAGTTTGTCTCGTTTGTTTCCAAAGAGGCATGATTCACAAATTTCTTTTCCAGCGTCGACATGTGGAAGTCCTAACACTAGCTTCTTTTGCTACATTGATCTTATTGTTTTGATATTTACATGCCCTACGCGACCATGCCATCGGCTCGAATCGTCCATACTTCTCGACATGAGGCACCTTGTATCACTCGTTTTCATGTTAACCTTGTATAACATGTTTCGAGACCTGATTGTCTTAACCAATAGCTTTCCATTCTTTTGATGTGATGTGAGACTATTTCCTCTCATTCGTACGTCGCATCCAGATTCAGTGGCCTGTCCTAAGCTGATTATGTTGCTTTTCAGGTCCGAGATGAAGTACACATTAGTTACGATTCTTGTTTCTCCATTGTCATCAATAAGTTCTATTGTTCCTTTTCCTTTTATGTTAATCCTGGAGTCATCTTCGAACCTCACATTACCAGTGATTGACGCATTCGGCATAGAGAAGTACTTTCGATTTCCTGTCATGTGGTTGCTTGCTCCATTATCAAGATACCATGTGTCATCCTCTTCATTCTTCGTCTGATAATTACGGGGTACAACCTTGTCTTCATTTAGATAAACTACCTCGTGCATCATCAACTCATCAGCTTCCTCAGTGTCTTTAGCGTCGGTTTCATGCGCCTCTTGCAGCTTCAATAGTCGGTCTGGACACTTTGAAGCATAGTGTCCGTCTTTATCGCAGCGAAAACACTCTACTTCAGACAAATCTCTCAGCCTAAACCTCCCACAACCTCTTCCTCTTGAGCGGCCTCCACGCCCTCTTCCCCTGAAGTTTCCGTTGTAGGTTTGATTTCTTTGCGCTTAAAACGTGTTTTGATGCTCTGATTTCGCATACATGATTTTGTTCTGATCTTCTAACGTGTCTTCTTTGTCACAAACACGCTCTTCGTAGGTCTTAATTCTGCCTACGATATTTACAAAACTTGTAGTTTTGAGATCAAGAACTTGTTCACGCGATGCAACGATATGTATGTATTTTTTACGCGAGAGACTCTTCAAAAAAATTTTGATCAACTTTTATTCGCCTATCTCTTCTCCTAAGGCCGAAGATTTTGAAGATATTTCAGATATTTTCCCGCAAACTCATCGATTGTCTCTGTCTCTTTCATCTTTAATCGATCAAACTCGGCCATTAGAGTTTGTAATCGAGCCTCCTTTATACGTTCTGCTCCAACGTGTCTCGCTCTTATAGCATCCCACACCTTTTTTGCGGTTTCAAGTTCACCAACTTGAAGAATTAAAGCTTCGGGAATGGATTGGAAGAGCAGAGCTATGGCTAAATTGTTTTCTTCTAGGTCATCTTTTCCGTCTTCTGTAACTTGCCAAACCTTATTGACTTTGAGGAGAACTTTCATCCTAATATTCCATACGATGTAGTTGGTTGAATTTAATATTGGGCACTTAATGGACGAAATTCCTCCATCTTTAGCCTTCGATGTTTCTGAAGCAGGAGCTACAAGTGTTATATCTCCCATGTCTTAAGACCTTCCTACGCAGCAAGTCTTTGTCGAAAGCCTTGAGAAAATTCCGCAAAGAGTTAAACCTTTTGCAACGTTGATTCTTATGATGTTTTAAGCTCTGATACCAATTGTTGAAACTTAAGAACAAACACACCAAGAATAGATCAAAGGAAAAACTCTTTTATTGCCTTAATAAAATCTTTCAAAAACTAAAGCACTCAACAAAGCTCTCAAAACTCTCTCAAACCTAAAATCATTAGCTCGACATCTATTTATAAGACTAAAGATTCCTAAACCTAAAAAGAATTACAATATTTAGATATCTATAAAATATTCTTTGTCTTTATCAATAACTCGGATAAGGTTTGAGATAACTTATTGCTCAAGTTTCCTTCTTCTTCAAGCTTATGTCAACACTTTTTTTATGCATTATTGTTGATGGATATTGAGGCAGGGGTTGGAGAGATTCCTCAGCAACAACGATACATTGAAATTTTCTTGACGGTGGAATGTGTATTAATATGATGAAACATAGTCAAAACGGACATAACAGAAGAAAAAGAAGAACTTACTTTGTTCTTTACTGTAAAATTCTCTCATTTAATTTGGTTGATTTTAGTTTCAGGAGATGCCAAAGACTCGTAACGTAGATGGTCAACAGAATCTCGGGGAACAAAGGCGGATAGATGTTGAGAGACAAAGAAGAGAGGAGCGTTTGAGACTTGAACAGGTGTTTGATTCAATCATCTGACATTTTCTCAAGTATCAAATACGGGAGGAGGATTCTCATAAGAATTTGGTTTTCTTCAGATCCGACCAACTCTTCTTTTTGACGAATTGATGTCGACCTAGAGAGTTGATGAGGGAGTTCGGATTCAGAGATTGCGATGGTTTTTAAGAGGAAACGAGAGGGTTACAAGAACTAGAGATGTCATATGTGTTACGTTCTAAGCCTCCTTTCTTGGAAGACAAGAAAACAAGTACATGTTTAGCCCATTTAGGTCAAGTTTTGGTTATTCTAATCTTGTGTTTTGGTTTTGTTTAGTTGCCATTTGCTTAATTTGAGTCTAAGGTGGATATGGTTTTCAAAGGTTATATAGTTTATTTGAATGCATTTTCCCCCACTAAGATAACATCATTGAAAGGAAAAACAGAGTATTTACATACAAAGGAAAATCAAGTGAAGCAACCAACAACAACATAAGGTAAGTAGGAGGATCTAATACATCACAACATCTAATCGTTCTTCTTCAAAAAAGTCTTTCAACCAACTAGGATGGCTTTGCGCCACGTAAAAATATTTCAATGCATTTTTAGATAGTCATTTAGAATTTAGATTTTTTTTCTTTTTTTTTGCTAAAGGATTATAAATTTTTCTTGTGGTTCACAAAATCAAAATTTAGAAATTTACACTTGGATTTTGATAGATTAAAAATTATACCATACTTATTCGATTAATTTTTAAATAATCAAAGTAGAGTGCTTACATGTTGCAACACATATCAAGTGTTTTACATGTTTTTGTAAGTTTTTTATATTATAATCTTTTAATCAAACGATTTTAACCTTGTAACTTCGTTCATCATTTAGTTTAATAAATAAAATATGTCGAATGAGGCATATGCGTGTTGTCATTGGAATGGTCGAAATACTAACATTTGAGCGGACAACTGGTTATCTGAATTACCGCCAAGACCACCTTGGCGGATCTTTGGTCCACTTACTAAGGTTACTATGGTGGTAGACTTACTATCTCCAACAACGTCAAATAGGGATTTCAATAAACTTGCAGCAAACACTATACTTGACGATGAGATAAGCATTCAATCTGTTCGCCTAAGCCACTATTCAGATATGGATCTATTGGGTTGATCATATAACCTGCAGGGTATTTACATAGTCAAGTCGGCTTTTAGACTTGCCGAGCAAACAATCAATTGGAATGTATTGTCTATCCCGGGAAGAATCGATCTTAAAGACGCTATTTGGAAGTTAAAAACAGCTCCAAAGCTCAAGTACTTTCTTTAGCGAGCATTATCTAACGCATTACCTGTGGGTTCCATACTACGATAAAATCGCATCAGCGAACATTATCTATAAAAGATGTTACCAACATGAGGAAAATTTGAATCACTTTTACTTCACTTGTAGCTATGCAATAACTATTTGGCCTGAAATTCAAGGCATTGATCCAATTATATTCAATCATAATGCATCTTTTGAAGACAAAGTGGTGGCTATCGTTAACAATCAAAGCAACATAAATCTTTCTCGAATGGCAAGACAAGCACCAATATGGGTGCTATGGAGACTTTGGAAGAGACGAAATATATTGGTTTACCAAAAGAAACCAAGCCAGTGGGATAAAGATGTGCGACTTATACTTCAAGATGCAAAAGAATTTTTAAATGCTTATACTTTGCTACCTACAAAGACAAGGGCGACTACTCAAACTCGATCTTCTTGGACAAAGCCTTCACCAAGATTCACTAAACAATACTAATATTGATTTATCAAATATGGGTCAAAGGATATGTAACGCCCGCCTCTTGCCCTTAGAGCAGGACACGTCACTTTACCTAGCTTAATTCTCAAGAAACGCATAATCCATCTCAAATAATCAAATCCATTCATTCTCAACTCAATCTCAAATCTTAGTCAAAGGATCCACTCAAAAGAAAGCTCAAATCATCTCAAAGAAAACCGAGTAAACTAAAATACGTCTCAAAACATTGGAAACTCAACGGAAAACAATTAAAACTCCCAAAAGTGAACACCATGATCCATCCAATGCCTTNTGCTCACCTGAAAGATGGAAAAGGGGAAGGAAAGAGAGAAAAGGAGTGAGTGATAGGGGAGTCACCCAGCAAGGTGGTGAATCGCTAGACCACGCAAGTCCGCAGACTCAGCCTAACAATACAACCAAACAAAAGCATAGACCTCAACACTCAAACATGACAATCAACTATCCTAACACTAAGCCCCGAGTCAGCTATTATCCCAGCCCTACCCATCGCTTCATCTATCACTCCGGCCTTACGGTACTCACCTTCCCGTCCCAAGGCCACGACTTGGCAGTACTCACTTTCCCGCCCCATGGCCGCCTCACGGGGGAACTCACTTTCCCCTCCACCACACAATCTATCGTCTCCATCTTGATCTACATTCAATTTCTGTCTAACCTGCAAGCACAAGCATCATTCCTATCTAACCAGACACGCACTCAGGACTTCCAAAAAATTTCGTGCTGAACCCTATACTAGAGATGGCAGATCATTAAGCCCATGTGTACGGGGGATCGCATAGAAAGCTCCTTACCTTTGCCACTCGCAGATGATCTCAAACCTCATTCTCAACTTCCTTTGCATGTGAACAGATTCGTTGCATCGACTCTGGAGGCGCGCTTCTCCATTCGTATGGATCCAAATCTGGCTTTCCTTTTACCAGTGGATAGATATGAGAGTTAACGACGTTCCTGCAAAAGATCAACCCAAATATCAACATTTAGATGAGGCGAACATCCTTTCCACCAAGATTAGACAGATATGGAAATCTGGCAGATTTGCTGTCACATAGAAACGAAGGTATAACTCTGAAACTAACAGTTAACTAGGAGATCCGACCGTTCAGATTGTAGCCCTAGATGTCCTCTAGCTTCAGCTCAAGTTTTGTCTTGATCAGACACCATTTGAATAGTCGATTGTCCTTATCTTCCCGTCTGGTCGCAGATCCGTTCTGCACTGATACTCCTCGGGAAAACAACCATAACTTTTAGAATAGAATTCCAAATGACGAACCGTTTGATGGAGATGATATATATAAGAGAGGATCACTTACTGTAGGAAAATCAGATCAATCCCCATTGGTTTGGTTGGCCGTCCCTCTGTTCTCCCATAACATATCAGTTCTGTCTCCTTCATACTGCAACAACTTCTCTTCTCTTCCCTTCTCTTTCTCACTCGGATTCTCCGTCTTCCTTTCTCTCTCTGCGACGGCTGAGCAAAAGAATGAAGAGGAAATTAGGTTTTGGTGGATTAAATAAGATGACTTTAGGGTTTCCTTGCTGGACTTGAGTTTTTCTCTACAAACTTTAATTCTGGCCCAACTTCTACGGGCCAAGATGTTACATGATTTTGCAGAGATATTTTTAAAGGAGATAGTAAATTGATAGGCAAATTGGTTAATGGCCAAGAACTTTGCTTTCAACATCACAACTTGATATGTGACATACAAGGATGGCTATCTCGGTTAACTACTTTTAAATTAACGTGGGCCCACCGAGAATCTAACAAAATAGCTGATTGTCTATCAAAAATTTTTTTCTCAATTCACACAAACTTTAAATCATTTTGTTTTGTTCCTCGATGTATCACGATTTTATTGTTTGGAGACGTTGTTAAATCAATAAAATCAAAGTTTGGGACAAAGAAAAATGGCTAATAAAATATTGTTAGAGAACAATCCAATTATTTTTATTTTGGAGAGAAAAGAAAAACCATAGTATTGGCTTAATTAAGTTTTATTGCATATTAGTACTACTTTTTTTAATACTAAAAAAGAAACTTAATTAGTGGAAGCTCCTTGGTCAAGTTGTTGACCAATGGTTAATTAATACTTCTACACCAGGAGGTCAGGGGATCGATTCTCCGAAAATGCGCGATTTATTGCAGATTAATGGAAGTAGGCTTATAGAAAATCTTCAGCGTGATGTAAGAAAGATTTGTCCGGTGAAATATTGTCTTTGTACAATAATTTGTAGTAGCAGTAGTAATTGAGACGATTAAAAAAAAAATCTTAATTTCAGGAAATGTAAAACGTCTGGGAGTCATCGGACCGAGACAATTGGTCAAAATCCCTAAAAATAATTTTCCCGCCAGATTTGTGAAATAGCCAAAGAAAACCCCTCCTCCACTTGCCCGGAGATCTGAAATGTTATCGCCAGGGAGGAATTAGGGTTTTGTTCCGTCCTCAAGCAGCGGAACGGGAAGGAGCGAAATGGGTATACATGGGCTTTTGCCGTTGCTGAAATCGAGCATGGTTCCGATGCATATCAAGGAGCTCGAGGGTTCTACCGTCGCTGTCGATACATATTCATGGCTACACAAAGGCGCTCTTTCTTGTAGCCGAGAACTCTGCAAGGGATTACCCACAACGAGGTTTATCTCTCTCACGTTGCTTGGTGAATCCAAATGTAGATCTATTGGTTTTGGTCTTTCTCTCGATGTGGACGGTCTTATTTCTGAAAAATCAAGCTTTTTTCTCGTGAAGATCTAGTGGACTCTTCGATTTTAACCTGCCTGTGATGTCGGGTAAACCCAAGTGGAAAGATTTTGATTTCACCAGAAGCCCTTTAGGGTTTAGATGTGATTGAGGTTTCGTTAACACATGAAGGACTTGGCTATGATTAAGTTGATTCATCTTGTTCTGAAGCCAATTTTACTATGAATCATTTTGCTTAGAATCAAAATGCAATTTACACATTACTTCATGTTTGCTAACCCAAATACTAACTGTTACTGTAAGGGAATGATAGTTGATAGGAATCGTTAAGATATGTTGTCTTGTTACTGTTGTGGTTCTGGTTTTGCTGAAGGTAATGTGTTTACCTTTCAGGCATATTCAGTATTGTATGCATAGAGTGAATTTACTTCGTTATCATGGAGTGAAGCCTGTTCTGGTCTTCGATGGAGGTCTGCTACCGATGAAACTAGAACAAGAGAATAAGCGTGCTAGGTATGCAAACTTTAGCTAACTAGTTTAAGCAGAATATGCAGCAGACTTATGTTTTCTTCCCTTGGTTATCATCGAACAAGTTCTCACCAAGTCCTCTTTTTTTTTCTATAACAATCAAGTTCAGATCCAGAAAGGAAAATCTTGCACGTGCACTGGAGCATGAAGCAAATGGAAATTCCTCGGCTGCGTATGAGTGCTATCAAAAGGCTGTAGACATTTCACCTTCTATTGCACATGAATTGATACAGGTAAGATAGGCTGGATAGTTTGTGCTCTTTCCAAGAGAAAAGTATTTATATTTGACTTTAGCTGCTTTGTTATCAGATGCCAGTCTCTTTGAACTAAAGTTTTTTCTACCATGGAAGGTTCTGAGGAAGGAGAATGTTGAATACGTTGTTGCTCCTTACGAGGCCGATGCACAGATGACATTTTTGGCTATTACTAAGCAAGTTGATGCGATAATCACCGAGGATTCTGATCTCATTCCTTTTGGTGTCCCAAGAGTAAGCTTTCTGTTACACTTTGCGTCAGAACATATGCCTTTCATCAGTATTTCATATTTTCTTTACTGCTAAAGATAATGCCAATTCATTATCCATCCTAGTGTCTTACCTTTGCTGCCTTAAAAAACTGTCAATTTATATGTCGTAGATCATCTTTAAAATGGACAAGTTTGGTCATGGTGTTGAGTTTCAAGCCTCCAAGTTACCCAAAAATAAAGAGCTCAATCTTTCTGGATTTTCAAGCCAGATGCTTCTCGAGATGTGCATATTAAGTGGCTGTGATTATCTGCAGTCACTTCCAGGAATGGGTCTTAAAAGAGCTCACGCACTCATTACAAAGTTCAGAAGTTATGACAGGGTACACATTCTTTTTTCACTTAATTTGACCCGAAGACGATGAATGAGTTTGATTCATTCAAAAACTAGTTTAGATTTTCGGCCACTCAATCTTGTAGACATCTGGAAAAGGTTTGCTTGTATGATGTGTGGCTAGTTTGCTTACAGGTAATTAAACACTTAAAGTACAGCACAGTTTCAGTTCCTCCTCTTTATGAAGATTCATTCAAGAAAGCTATGCTGACTTTCAAGCATCAACGGGTCTATGACCCAAAAATCGAAGATGTTATACACTTGTCTTGCATTTCTGAAGACATTGGCGAAGATTCAAACTTTTTAGGCCCATATCCTTTGAGACAAGTCTTTTAAATTTAAGACCTCCATTTATCAAGAATGATTAAGGAACACATTTCAGTTGATTTCTTAATGTCATTCACATCGATGCCACAATATATTGCTAAGGGAATAGCACTAGGCCAGCTTGATCCATTCACACAGTTGCCGTTTCAGGTAAAATATGCTGACTTCTCTTTATTTCTTATCTTTCCATCTCTTTCTCTTCCAGTCCAGGTGATGTTTTCTTGATTTTCTGTCTTAAGGCTGAGAGTATCACTCCGAAATTGGCTGTTGATGACATTTCCCGTCCCAAAAGCTTCAAACCTGAAAACCTGAAGAAAAAGCTTGATTTGCCAGTCCAGAAAAACCTTCTCACCAAGTATTTCTGTATCCTTTAGTGTCACATTACTTATCTTTCATTTATTAACAGTTTATTACGTTTAGGATCTTGGTTCTCTTGTTTAGTACGATTTTCTTGAATCAAGTATATCTTGAAGAGTAAATAGCTATTGACACTGGCGATGTTTGATCTGGGATACTTGTTCTTCCCTTAACATCTGAAAGGCTTTGCATCACTTGAGGCAAAAAGGAAATTCAAAGCTCCAAGGATATCACCGATGTCTCTGACCCCAACTGATGAGTCTCCGAGCACTCTTGAGGACAATGCAATAGATGTGGATGCTCCTTTAAGTCAGACAACAAATGAATCCCCTGCTTACAGCTTGGTAAGAAAGTAGAAGAATCACATTTTAGTTCTCTGAAGTTGTTGCACAAGCTCTAATCTCTTTGTCTTTAGGGTGAGAACGCTAGTGCTATTGAACTTGCAGAGAGAAGAGATTCACTTGCCGGTGGTACAGTTGCTTCTTCTATTTCCAAAATTCTGATATTGAAAAGAAATTATACTGTAAACTTTTTATCCTCATCTTTTATATTTCAGATGCAATGGAAAATAATCACAAGGATCTTGATCATATTTACGTCGATCAACAAGTGGAGAGGCCGAAGACTGATGGTTTGAAGGTTGTAGTAAGAAGCAAATATTTTAAGCAGAAGCAGGAGGACAAAAGTCTTAAGCAATCGATCTCATGTCTCATTGATTGCTCTGTGGTTAGTCAGAGAAAAACTGTTAAAACAGTGATAAACCAGTCAAGCGCGTCTAGAAAAGAAGAGAGTCGCAGAACCATAGCAACAAGTCCACATTTCTTTCATGAGCGAATTGTAGATCATGAAGATGCCAAAGAAGTGAGTTTCTCTGCCATGAGCGAGGTGACTGAGGGAGCAGCAAACACCCACAAGATGAACCGTCATATTGACAAAGAAGGTCATAACCCATCTGTTGAGATCTGTCCTGCCTTTGGGACTCCCAAGAATGTTATACCTGTTTCTTCCATTCCCAGCAATGGTATTCCAGGAGCTGCAACAGGGAAAAGGAAGCTCGACTCTGATGAAAACCTTCATAAGGTAGATAGTAGTGTACTATTCTTCGCTGCTTATGCTGCTGGTAATCAAACAATTTATCATCCTTTTCTAACTATCTCAGGAAAATTTGAACCCGAAGCACATGCGCATGGATGAAACCGATCCTGGTAAAAAATATGATTACATCATTATAATGGTTTTTGTATATGCAACTGGATCTTTGACTAAAAGGGTAGTTTTGCCTGTAGTATCCGGTGAAGCTGTAAATGCAGAAACATCATTTGAGACCGATGATTGTAAGAAGTTTGGATCGAACATTTCACACATAGGGCGTTACACAGAAATAGCGGAGAAATCAGTGGAAAGATTTGTGTCAGCAATATCATCTTTCAGATATTCTGGGCCTGGCTCTCGTGCTAGTGGCCTCCGTGCACCTTTGAAAGACATCCGCAACACTTGTCCGTCCAAAGGGTAAACATTTTGATCTCCTAAAGTTTACCATCTTCAATAGTCTCTCAGGTGATTGATGCAATAATCTCAGAATTGTGTTTGTTTTTCTTTCTATGGTCTTCTCTTTAAAAAAGGTCGTCTCCTAAACCAGACTTCAGCAAATTCGTTTATTCGTCAAGCAACCGAGAAACGGTGACAAAGACGAGGAGATTGTGAGCTCAGATTTGGAAGTTAACCATCTATTTTAGGGCAAATGGTGTGAGAGCTTTATCAACTTCTTGGTCGCCTGATATTGTTGTTGTATCTGTTAGTTTTTTGGTGTGCAGCAACATTGTTGTTCGGATATTCTTTTACACCTCAAAAATCGATTCAAAAGTTGGGGGAAACCACCTTTCAACTTGTAGTCTCTTGCAACTACAGAAAATCATTTTCATAACTGAAAGTTGCAGAGATCCAAAAAAGGCAATAGTGTTCAATGAATGTTATCTTGGGCCAAACATTAACCACCTTTCAAAATGAATTTATTGAGAAAAAGACAAGATATAAGCTTCAGTACCAATGATTTGGTAATAAAAACTTGGGTAAGAATTTGTAGCTGAAAAGGTATGCACGTGAATGCAATCAATGAAACGTTATCAATAGTGTGTCCAAACAGATTCTGACAGTTTGGATTTTCCCACTCTGTGTCTCTGCTCTTCACAGTTGTACTTCTCAGTTCTCACGTCATCACACTTATTTCTTAGTTATGAAATAAGGGCAGTCCAGAATGATCTCGATTAAATCTTCAACATGCTAAGTAATAAAGGTCGTCTAGCAGATTTAGTTTGTTCCCTACGATCTTCATTTGATCTTTTTGCGTTTAATTCACCAAATGCAAAGGAAGAAAATAAACTATTTATCGTGTTGGGCCCAAATCCCACATTTCGGTAGGTCCAAAAAAAGATCGCTCTTGATGCCCATATACCTGAGGCTCTAATAGAGCAGGATTTTCCATCAGTCAAGCCTTGATTCTAGGATAAGATCTCGGAAAGTGAATGATGAAGATATTCGATCCAGATGCTATTTAAAAAGAAGGGACTAAAGTTCACTTCTTCTTCCACCAATCAATCTCAGAATAACATAAAACTCAGAAAAATTATTTTTTTTTGTAACAAATATCATAAAAGTTATCACTTTTTTATTGTAATCTATTGTAACCAGATCATTATTCTCATGATTCAATTCATTTCATTTATAACATTTTATCAATATCATTCCTACATCTTTTGATCATTCAATCTAAGGCTCATACGAGATTCACCCATAAATCTTTTGGGTCAAGAGCTAGAATGCTCTTAATGAAGAAAAGTTGATCTAACTTAC
>OVAN01010686.1:0-15481 GCA_900406275.1 Anastatica hierochuntica | reverse complement strand
AATATTGTGAGGAGTGACAATCGGCAACTATTGTTTATCTTCTTAACCTCTTGTTCTACACTTTCTCCGTATAGACGCTTAGGGAACTCCATAACTACAAAAACACGGACACAGACAGAGCAATCCGAGATCAACAATTTAGAAAAAACAGAAATTCAAGACAGAAGCACGAAACCTAATAAACACAACTATTTCTTTGCTCCATAGATTGAAAGAATAAAGATATCGAAAAGAAATCAACAATGTACATCAATTTCTAAGCTTAACCCAGACATAAAGAGAGAATAAAGGATCAAAGTGAAATCTTGAAGAAAAGCAATGAGAGAGACAAGATTTACCTCCTACGGTGAGAGATGTCGACGGTGAGTGAAAGAGAAACTAACAAGGACTCGATTGCAGCTTCGAGCTTCACCGGAAACGATTTTCTTGCCGGAGACAGAGGTTTTAGGTCGACGAAAGAGAGTTGTTCTGAAGAAAATCGTGTTTGTAATCGTGTTTCTCTTTATTTTTTTATTGTTTTAATTTTCGAGAGCTTAAATGAGAGAATATACTAAAGAGATATTATAGAAACAATTTAGATTTTAGATATGGAAATATTCCATATAACGGTTTTGTTGTTTACAAATATTAATTAATAAATTTAAATTATTTTAAAATGATAATTAATGTCGACATTTTAATTAACTAGATTTTCCAAATATATATTAATTAGATTGAAAATTATAATTCAAGTGCTTAACCGAATTTTCATTAAAATTTATCTTAAGGGAACAAATCCACTTTAGTTTTATACTAATGGGACAATGGTTCCGTTTTTTTGTTCCATTTTAACAAAATTCTCTTTTTACTATAGCTTTTTTGATTGCTACAACCGTTTCAAAGTAATACTTTTTTTAATTCCAACAATTAATTTTTATCTTTTTTTTAATGCCCACAAATAGTTTTTATCTTCTATACATGAAAAATATTTTTACAAATTTTGTAATCCGCAAATAAATAGTTTCCTTTTATATTTTTTTGTTTCATGGGTTGAGTTTATTACAACTTTTGATAAATGAAATTTGTTTACAAATTGTATAACTCAAATAATCTCAATTAGGTATGACCACGGTTACGGTTACCACGGTTAAGGTTGATTAACCACCGGTTACGGTTAGAAAAAATGTTTAACCTTAACCTTAACCATTTAATATACGGTTAAAACGTTTACGGTTAAATACGGTTACGGTTAGGTACGGTTACAGTTATCTGATAATTAAGATACGGTTAATAATTTTAATTAGTATTATATTTAAAAAAATATTTTGATAAGATAAATAAAATTAGCTAACTTAATAATAATAATTCTATTAAAAAATATGTTTTGAAATTTAAATGTTAAATCCAAGAAATAATTTTTATTGTATTTTTATACCCTAAAAATAGTTGGAGTTCTTATTAAGATATGCTGGTTTGATTTTAATTAAATCCAACCAAAACGATCAGATTCATATTTTCATAGTTTTGATGATAAAACGTGATCTATATTCATATTTTTCATAGTTTTGATGGATCTTGGATGAGAAAGAGGAAATCTAGTCAAATACATTATGAAGATAGAAGTGAAAGCACTTTACTTTGAATTTTTTTGATTTTTTTAAATGAATAAATTTGAATTTTGATTGTCTTTTATAAGATGATTAAATATGTGGTGTATATCCTAATGCTAATAAAAGTGATAATCGAACTATGATCTATGAAAATAATGATATCGATGAATTTTTGTCGATGCATAAGGTTCATGCATATTGTTATTAATAGAGTTCACGTAAAATATGTGTATATATTTATATATATAATTCTTTTTAAAAAATGGTTACGGTTACAATTTTATGGTTAATTTCACGGTTAACCGACGGTTTAAATACGATTACGGTTAACTAACGGTTACGGTTAAAAATTATGTTTAACCATAACTAATATATTTTTAGGTTGACGGTTACGGTCGTAACCGTTTCATACGGTTACGATCTGGTTACGGTTTGAAAACGTAACGGTTACGGTCCGAAATACGGTTACGGTTAGGTTTTGGCCATGCCTAACCCCAATTGGAATCAAGAGTTCAGTCTATCCAAATTTATTTCGGTTATTGCCAAATTAAAAGAAAACCAAACCATATTAGGGGTCATTTTGAATTGAATCTCAATATTAGGACTGTTTTGTAATCTTTCGTTTCTTAAAATCTTTTTCCCGCAAGGAGAATCAGAAGCCCTACGAAACTCGTGAAGGCTCTTTCTCTCTCCGCTCTTCTCCGCCGCCTGCGAAGAGCTTCTTCATTCATTGATCATCATCATCATCACCCTTTGATTATTGTTCAACGGCAACAAGTAATTCCACTTTTCTTTTCAGTTCTCCTTGTGTATAGATTGAATTTACAAATTTCTGTGTTTGTTTTCTTTGTTCAATTACTGTTGCGGATCTATACTCTTAGTGATTTAGTAAAGATCTAATGCTAATCAAAGAACATACACACACAATTGTTTACCCAGTTCCCTTTCGGTACCTCTGGGGAAGAGACGGCACTCTTCAATGGTTCCACTATCTCACCGGAATCACCCCGGTGGTGGTTTATACTTTCCGATCACACTAGCTCTCTTTTTCTCTTTTACTTCTCTCTATTTTGTTTCAGATTACAACAAGAAGGAGAAAGAAGGAAAAACAAGAGCTCAAGAGTATGTAATCGGATCTACAAGAGTTGATCGGAGACGGAGTAGCTTGATCGGAGATCCACCGGAAAAGCTTGGAAGCTTCTTTCTCTCTCTCTTTTCTGTTATTAGTTTGTTAGAGTTCTAACTTCTTCTTTCTTCCTTTTATCGAGAGTGAGAGAGAGAGAGAGATTATCCCAAAACTCTGCGTTTTTGGCTTTTCCCGTTTAGGCCCAATTCCCATTTAACCCATGAGCCGATTAAGCCCATTTCTGGACTTAGTGTTTGAGACACTAGTTCGACAATCTCCACCTTGTCTCTAACACTTCTCCACTCTCTCCAAACCAAACCCTAATCGCCATTGAACCACGCATGCAGCTCCACCTTGTTGATGCCGTTGTCTCTTCAGTCACAACCGACCAGCCTCCTCTAGCCTTAGCTGATCCTTTCGACCCTTCTCTCGAACCGATGTGCTCAGTCTTCCTGAATCCAGGATTTCGACACCAGATCTCACACCTTCTACCCAAAGAAATCAGCTACATGTACCTTCCCTTATTTCTTCTGTTTCCTTCTCGTAGAACTTTTATTATCTGATCTCTAACCTCCTCTTATCACAAAACACAAGCATCCACTAGATTTGATCTGAGACTTCTGAGACTCCCACACATCTCAAAAAAACCGTAAGAATCTTCCAGATCCTTCTCCTTTATGATTTTACTTTTAAAGATACAGTCTCTCTGACCCATCTTCACTTTTTGTCTTGCGAGGTTACAAATCAAGAAACTTACCTCGCAAGATCCAGACTTTCGCTTCAATCCAGAACCTTGAGTGCCACCAGAGCCTTCTCGAAGGTCTTACCAGGTACTCTCTTCGTCAACACATCTGCTAGATTTAGGCTTGTATGAACCTTAACCACAGAGACTTTTCCTTCTGAGATAATGTCTCTGATAAAATACAACCTAACATCAATGTGCTTAGTCCTTTCGTGAAATCCACCATTTATAGCTAAACAAATAGCACTCTTTGAATCACAATGAACCTTAACCCCTTTCTGATTGAATCCCAAATCTTCACACAAATCTTTTAGCCAGATAGCTTCCTTTGTTGCTTCTACTAAGGCCATATATTCAGACTCAGTAGTTGAAAGAGCAACAACATGTTGGAGTCCCGATCTCCAACTCACTGTATTTCCCCCATTTTGAAAAACATAACCTGTTACTGATCTTCTTCTGCCAAGATCAGTAGCAAAGTCAGTATCACAATAGCCTGAAACTTCAAAATCTGAACATTTAGTAAAAACCAAACACAATCCAGAGACCCTTTAAGATATCTCATAATCCATTTCACAGCTTGCCAATGAACTCTCCCTGGATTGCTCATGAATCTGCTCACCACACCCACTGCATAAGCTAAATCTGGTATAGTCCCAACCATAGCATACATCAGACTTCCCACTGCACTAGCATAGGAAATATCTAACATAACTTTCCTTTCTTTCTCAGTCTCTTCATCACTTAAACTTTTTAGTTTAAACTGAGAACCTAGTGGTGTTGAGACTGGTACACAATCAAACATACCAAATGTTTTAAGTACCTTTTCTAGGTAAGTAGACTGTGAGAGCTTAAGAACTCCTTTTTCCCGATCTCTGGTAATATCCATCCCTAAGATTCTTGTAGCAGCTCCAAGGTATTTCATTTCAAATTCTCTTCTAAGACTGTTCTTCAAACCCTCAATCTTAGCTTTATTACTTGAAGCTATCAACATGTCATCAACATAGAGTAACAAATACACCATATCCATAACCTGAGATCCTTTTATGTATACACAAGGATCGTGAGGACTCTGCAAATATCCTTGGCCTTTCATGATACTGTCAAACTTCTTATTCCACTGTCTAGGTGATTGCTTCAACCCGTAGAGAGACTTTCTTAGTAGACAGACCTTGTCCAATTTTCCATTTTCTTGAAAACCCTCAGGTTGTTCCATGTAAATCTCCTCTTCTAATGAGCCATGGAGAAATGCAATTTTCACATCCATATGTTCTAGTTCTAAGTCTAGATTGACAACCAATGAAAGCATTGTTCTGATAGAGACATGCTTCACCACAGGAGAAAAAACTTCATTGTAGTCTATTCCTTCTATCTGTGCAAAACCTTTTGCTACTAATCTAGCTTTGAATCTAGGTTCTTCCACTCTAGGAATACTTGGTTTCTTTGTGAAAACCCATTTACACTCGATCACCTTCTTCCCTTCTGGCCTATCCACAATGTCCCATGTATAGCTCTTGTGTAACGAATCCATCTCATCTGAACAAGCATGATTCCACTTATCTATGTACCTACTGGCCATTGCTTCAGCAAAAGTAGATGGATCATCCACTTCTAACTCTTGAGCTGCTGACAGAGCATATGCAACAACATCAAAATCATCATATTTTGAGGGAAGTTTCCTTTCTCTTCTCACTCTGTCTCTAGCCAACACATGATCATCAAGACTTTCTGAACTAGCCTCCTGCTCTGGACAAACTTCACCTTCTGATTCCTCAGATCTCATAGGAGATTGATCTGAGTCTAAATCAATCACAGATTTCTTTATAACTCCACCTGGAACTGGACTCCTTGATGTTGTAACGGGTGAAGTAGGTCCTTGAATCAGAATTGGATCAAAGGACACCTTCTTTCCTTTATCTTTTTTCAGACTTGATTCCTCATATATATCACTTCCTGTGATTTTTCTTGAGTCTTTGTAAAGTTCTTCTTCATGGAATATCACATTCCTACTAATGGTGCACCTCTCTTGATCTGGCAACCAAACTCTAAAACCTTTTGTTCCCTAAGGATACTCAACAAAGAAGCCTTTAACTGCTCTAGGAATTGTTTTAGATTGCACAATATGTACATAAGCAACACACCCAAACCTCTTTAGATGTGAAATGACTGGTTTTGAGCCAGTCCATAGTTCTTCAGACACTTTGAACTCAATAGATGAACTAGGAGTTTTGTTAATCAGATAAACTGCTGTTGAAGCAGCCTCTGCCCAAAACTTCTCCTCCATGCCACTCTCAGACAACATACACCTTACCTTTTCCATTATTGTACGATTCATCCTCTCAGAAACTCCATTCTGCTGAGGGGTATATGTACAAGTTTTATGTCCGATAATTCCTGCATCCTTGCATAGCTAATCAAATCTTAAATTGCAATACTCCAAACAATTGTCAGTCCTTAGACATTTTAATTTCTTTCCAGTCTGAGTCTCAACCTGATTCTTCCACTCTTGAAATTTCTGGAATGCCTTATCTTTTGTCTTCAAGAAATAAATCCACACTTTTCTTGAATAATCGTCAATAAAAGTCACAAAGTATTGACATCATGCTAAACTTAGTTCCACATTAGGAGATCCCCAAAGATCTAAATGAACATACTCCAAAATTCCCTTGGTAGTATGTTTAGCTTTAGGAAAACTCTACTTATGTCATTTTCCCATCACACAACTCTCACAGAAACCAATCTCTTTAATATCTCTTTCTGTGAGATATCCTCACTTGACCAACATATCTAAACTCCTTTGTCCCACATGTCCGAGTCTAGAATGCCACTTTCTTGTGGAATCAACAGACAACTTTGCTGTATTTGCTTCTCCCTTAGACACTGAACCCTCCAGATAGTAAAGTCCTGCATTGTAGACCCTAGTAATAACTTCCCTGCCTCCTTTGAGAAACTTAACTCTGAAATCTTCTCCTATATACTTACATCCAGCCTTTTCTAAGCATCCATAAGAGATTAAGTTCCTTCCCATAGTTGGCATATATCTCACACCAGTGAGTATCACTACAGATCCATCTTTCTGTATGATCTTTATCTTCCCAACTCCCTTGATCTCACTAACAGTGTTATTACCCATCAACACCTTACCACCTTGATATTCTTCTAGATCAAATAACACTTCTTTGTCTAGAGTTATATGGAAACTACTTCCAGAATCAAGAACCCACTCATCTTTAGTGTCTTGAACACTTGCAGTCAAAATTACTGGTTCTTTCAGCCTTTCAACAACATTTACTGAGTCTTTGTTCTTCCTATCTGGACAATCACACTTCCAGTGGCCTTCTTTACCACAGAGAAAACATCCCTTATTCTTCTTGTTTGACTTACCTTTCTGTTTGCCTTTTCCACGACTCTTAGACCTGTTTCTGCCTCCTTGTTCATCTTTCTTTTCTGTTCTTCCTCTATTTCCCACATAGAGACCCTCTGCTTGCTGTTTAGAATACTTACCACTTTCTAGTAGTTCTCTTTCTTTAGACTTAGCAGATCCTGTAACCTCTCGTAAGCTCAAAGTCTCTTTACCATACTTCAAGGTATCTTTCAACTGATCATACCTTGATGGTAAAGAACTTAACAGAATAATAACTTGAACTTCCTCAGAAACAGTGACTCCTATATTTCCCAAATCAGCCACCAATTTTAGAAACTCATCAATATTCTGGTCCATTGTCCTTGAATCAGTCATCTTGAAGGTGTAGAACCTCAGCTGCAAGTAGATCCTATTTGGAAGTGTACTTTCCATGTACAGTTTATCAAGAGTCATCCACATACTAGCTGCAGTCTGGCAGTGAATAATCTTTCTCAAAACATGATCTGTCACATTTGGAATGATTATAGATCTTGCTCTCTGTGACTTCTCAAACTTAATAGGATCTATCTTTGAACTTGGTGTTACCTCAACACCTTTACCTTTCTGAGGATCTTTAACTGATGATTCTTGTTCATCTTTGGCAGACTGCATCTCAGCTAAAAGCTCTTCATCAAACATAATATCTTTTAGTCCCACCAGACTAAAATGAGCCAACATTCTTTCTTTCTAGAGGAAGAAATCACCAGATCCATCAAACCTATCAACCTCTACACGAGTACTCACCATTGTGTTATCTCCCATACTATCCAGATTGACAAAGCAGACTTAGCTACCACAGACTTCAAGATTCCTTCTACAAAACTATACAGATAACTTTCGAACCTTAACTGTATCTTGATTATGAAGGATCTTTAACCAAGTCTAGCCTTAGTTATTCTCTATTAGATCTAGAATAGAGAATCACCTTGATTAGCTTGCGGAATGGATCACTGAGCCTTATGCTCTGACACCACTTGTTGCGGATCTATACTCTTAGTGATTTAGTAAAGATCTAATGCTAATCAAAGAACATACACACACAATTGTTTACCCAGTTCCCTTTCGGTACCTCTGGAGAAGAGACGACACTCTTCAATGGTTCCACTATCTCACCGGAATCACCCCGGTGGTGGTTTATACTTTCCGATCACACTAGCTCTCTGTTTCTCTCTTACTTCTCTCTGTTTTGTTTCAGATTACAACAAGAAGGAGAAAGAAGGAAAAACAAGAGCTCAAGAGTATGTAATCGGATCTACAAGAGTTGATCGGAGACGGAGTAGCTTGATCGGAGATCCACCGGAAAAGCTTGGAAGCTTTTTTCTCTCTCTTTTCTGTTATTAGTCTGTTAGAGTTCTAACTTCTTCTTTCTTCCTTTTATCGAGAGTAAGAGAGAGATTATTCCAAAACTCTGCGTTTTTGGCTTTTCCCGTTTAGGTCCAATTCCCATTTAACCTATGAGCCCATTAAGCCCATTTCTCGACTTAGTGTTTGAGACACTGATTCGACCATTATGCTTTTAACAAAGCAACGAGCAAAGGTTTTAGTTGCTTCTCTCCGTCTACAACAATGGCGAAGAAGAGAGATCGAATTGTCAACACTCAGCCTTTTATCTCCGATGATGCTTCCGTTGCTTCTTCAAGGAAACGATCAAAGGTTCCGAAAACTCATCAGAAGAACGAGAAGGTGAGCGTGCGTCCATGGGATTACTAACTCTTCATTAATGTTCGATTGATCTTTCTGTCTGCGTTTTTGTAGTTGATAGAGGCTGGTATTAGCTCGAAGATCTTGAAGGAAGCTCTTGCCCAACAAAAAGAAGTCGCAGGTGAAGAGAAAGCTGTGAGAAACCCGAGTAGCGCAGTTTTCGCGGCTGCGGCTGCCGCAGCTGCGGGAGAGGAGCAGAGAGTGATGGAGGCGTAAGATGATATCGATGATTTTGATGGAAATTTTGATTCTCAGAGCCAATTTGATAATTATCAAGTGAGTCCCCTTGATTTTGAACGAATTTATTAGATTGAATAGTCTTAGAACGATGCCTGAAATGATCATTCATGACTTCATTGATTCGCTCAAGCTTATGTTTTTACATTGTGATGTAATTTACATCACAGGAGGACATCAATGAGGAAGACGAGAAGTTGTTTGAGCTCAGCGTACTCTCGCTGATATTATCATCAAGAAAATCAAAGATAATGATGCCAACTTAGCTGAAGGTTTTGTTTTTGTTTCTGCAGCTTTATACAATTATTGTAATCTTGATGGATGTCTTCTCTGATTGTAAAGCTCATTCCTTGTTTTTATGTTGCAGAAGAGCGTCCGGACCCTGAAATGGATCCGAAAATAACTAAGTTGTACAAAGGGTAATGTACTTCACACTGTAGAATCAGTTGAGTTTTAGCATTGTTTCTCACGCTTCTTAGATTATCTGTTTCAGTGTTGCCAAGCTTATGAGTGAATATACATCGGGGAAAATGCCGAAAGCAATTAAGCTTATTTCTTCGATGGAACACTGGGAGGATATATTATACTTGACGGAGCCAGAGAAATGGTCACCAAACGCAATGTATCAAGCCACAAGGATATTTGCTTCCAACTTGAAAGATTGACAAGTTCAATGGTTCTATAACTATGTTTTGCTTCCGCGAGTGAGAGATGATATTAGAAAGCACATTTTTTCTCTATACCAGGCTCTGAAAAAGTCGCTGTACAAGCCTGGAGCATTCAATTAGGGGATACTCTTCCCCCTCTGTAAGGTATATATACTCTTTTTGGAATTTAAACCAACCTTGTTCATAGATTTTTTGAGGTGTTGTGTATTACAGTGTGACTGTTTACTTATTAGTTCGTCGGGTTTTGTTTATTCAGTCAGGGACATGCAGTCTCAGAGAAGCTGTGATTGTTGGAAGCATTCTCGAGTAATGTTCTATCCCTATGCTTCATTCATGGTATGCCTACGAAGAAAACATAAGTAAATATTTTTCGTACATTTTTTCCAGGTTACTGAGTTACATTTTCCAAATTTTCTTTTGAACTGCATAGTGTTGCCTTGCTCAACCTCGCTGAGATGAAGTGCTGCGGCACAACAAGGTATTAAACCCTTATTTATCCTTTGTATAATAAAAGAATGAATCAGATTTGATGGTTTTGAAAGTGCCTGATTATATTGTGTTTGTTGAAATGACGTAGTTACTTTATAAAAATTCTATTGGAGAAGAAATATTGTATGCCATATCGGGTGCTTGATGCATTGGTTGCTCACTTCATGAGATTTGTCGACGAGATAAGAGTTATGCCTGTGATTTGGCATCAGTCACTTCTCACCTTTGTGCAACGGTAAGTTTGAAAAAGAAACAAACAAAAATTCATCTAACTTTCATGTTATCTTGTAAGCTAATGTTAAAGCCAATGTAAAGTGCAAGTATGAACTACTAAAGGAAGACAAAGAGCATTTCCAAACTCTCCTACAGAGGCAAAAACACCATCTTGTAAGACTTTTCTAATGAAACTTTTTTGAATTGTATGTAAGACTGCTCTTATTTTTGGCTTTTTTTATTTTAATTTTGTAGGTTACTCCTGAGATTCTGAGAGAGCTCAAGGGTAGTAGAAACCATGGAGAAAAAGAAGATCCAATGTTGACTAATTATATCCTCTTTTTTTTTCCTTTTGATTTCCCATTAGAACATTACTCTTTTTGATTGTGTGATGATTATTATTAAAGCTAAGTTCCTTGACTCCAACTCCACCACTTTCATCAGTATGGATAATCAACAATCCGATCAAAGAAGACAGGTTTGACATTCCCGAAGTGCCTATGGAAGAGGACTGATCCCTTCTTAGTGTTCTGGTTTTTGTGAGAGAGTTAACAACTCTAGTTTGATAAGAAAACTATTAAAACTAGTACTATGTTCGCGCTATGCTCGTATTGGTGTTTGCAATATTTTGGTTTTTAGTATTGCGGTTTGATTTATTCTCTTCGTCTGGTTTAGATGGTGCGGCTCCAATTTGTTTATGTCTTATTTGTGGATTAGTGCCAGATTTTTGAAAATACAATGGTAGACCTCACCCATCTCCCAACTCATCTTATGAAATATTTTTACAAATTGTGTATTACTCAAATAAATAATTTCTTTTTTTTTCATGGCTTGCGTATAAATGAAATTTGTTTAAAGATCGTATAACGGAAATGACCCAAATTTGGAATTAAAAGTCCGGTCATTCCAAATTATTTCGGGTTTTTAATCGGTTATTGCCACATTGAAGAAAACCAAACCATGTTGGGGTGTTATTTCGAATTGAGTCTTAACTTTAGGACTGTTTTGCAAATATTTCCTCACGAGGACAAGAACCCTTGATCAAATTCAGAAAAGTTCTTTCTCTCTCGTTTTTCTCCGCCGCCGGCAGAAATTTGCCACATCCTCTGAGTTTCACCGGCGAAGAGCATCATTCATTGATTATCATCATCAACTTTGTTCAATGGCAACAAGTAATTCCACTTTTCCTTTCGATTCATGGAGATTGAATTTACACATCTGTGTGTTAGACTGTATATGAATTTTTTCTGTGGTATTGTTTCGGCAGTGGCTAGATCGTTTCTGCAGACGATATCGAAGGATGAAGTTGTCGCTCCTCCGCTCAGAGTTGTTCAGATCGAAGGATTGGTAACGTCTCTTCACATAGTTCTCTCTTGCTTTTTGGAGTTTGTTATGGTATTGATGTTTGTTCTTCTCACAGAGTTGTTCAGTTCTTCTTCTTTTTATTCTTCTTATGTTTCTCCTAATTTTCTTCTTCTTTTTCATTTCGGATTTATCATCTTTGAATTCTTCTTCTTCTTCTTCCTGTTTATGGATTTAGAGTTCATCATCTTTGGGTTTTCTTCATTGTTCCTCCTCTTTCTCGGGTTCGATTTAAGGTTTCTAAGATCGTCTTCTGATTCTCTTCATCGATTTCTTTGTGTTCTTCGTGTTCTATGAAAAAACTCAGAAAACGGTATAACTAAGAGACAACAGTTTTACTTAGTTATACATAATGAATGTATAACTAGGTAAAATTGTCTTAGTATAACTCAGTATAACTACAAACCCAGTTTTACAATTCCTTTGTACGACTAAGTAAAACTACGTTCAGTTCTGCCAAGTTGTACTTCAAAAATTAAATTTGAAATTCGAAAAAAATAAAAATAAAACAGAAAGGGCAAAATCGGAAAGCTACATTTTCATCAAGAGTATGAGAGTATGTAGATCATGTGAGAGTATGGTAGACTCTCTTTCAACATTTGAGAGCATTTGAGATTTTTGCCCCTTGGAAAGCCTCATGCAGACCACAATTTTTCCGATATCGTGAAGTATTTTTACCTTAACTAATCATTCAATATTAAGTGGTTGTAGCAAATTGTAAGTATTATATAGAAGATTTAACTATAATATAATATTTTTATGTTTATTTATCAAAATAAAATATATTTTCTGGATGATTGACTCAAAGAACATGGAAAATAACTTAATAACGATAGATATGGAGATAACATCAACAAATAATTAACAAAAATTTACATATTCATGGGCCATGACCACCTCAAGNAAATAATTAACAAAAATTTACATATTCATGGGCCATGACCACCTCAAGAGTTGTTTCTATGTGTAATTTTGACGTCATACATTTACAATTTTTCACGTGAAGCACAAAGTTTTTGGTCGGATGACATCAACCACATAATTAGCAATTGCCATAGGAGAGAGGGAGGGAGGGAGGGAGGGAGAGAAAGCTAAATCTGGTGACGAGATTGATAGGAAGAAGAGAACAAGTTAGAGAGACTCAAGTTGAGAGAGGCATGAGACATGATCTTACCGTAACGGAGAAGTGAGACAAAAATTCATCACGGTGGAGAAAAGGAGAGTGAGCCACCATGAGATAGTTATGAAGCCAAGAAAGATAAAATTAGAGAGAACGAGAAGATTACACCACAGAGATGATGAGTTCATGAGGCAAATATTTCAAGACCATGAAGATGATTAAAAGAAACCAGACATGAGAAGGAAGGGGGAGTGAGGATGTGAAGAAGAACATATTGGAAAAGAGAGAAAACTAAGAAGAAGAAGATGTAGCACGAGAGGCAGAAGTGGAGATGAGCGGAGAACTCTACCACGGGATGAAGGAGCCATGCAGAGATTCAGAGCAGACAAGGCGGAGAGGGGATCCGCAATAGCAAGACGAAGCCAAGACGAGAAATCTCAGTGAGCAAAAGACGAAGCTTGAATCTCAAGCAAATCCTATGGAAAAGATGAAATTGCTTTAAGAGTAAGTAATAGAGATGGATCTTGGTGGAGAAGAACAAGTGTCTTTTGTGGTCGATATTGGAAGCACCCCATGGATGTGTAACATCTATTTCTTGTACGACATTACCCTCAGACAACCTGCAAATATAAAGTAGATTGAATGAAATACAACAATGAAACTATAATGCTCGAAACTTACAACAACTTCAGAAATAGACAATAAAACAACGAAGTTGCATAAGTGGACCGGAATTTCACGATTTCATGGAAAACTGGATTGAACGCAAGCTGAGAATAATTTAATGCATTCGAAAGACCTATAGTTCCTATCCAGCCAAGAAGAAAATGATAGTTATGAAAATATATCTATAATAAATGTATCTAACCAAACTCTACCTCTAAACTCCTTGACTATGACCAAATACAAAACACAAACGATCGAAGATCCCTTATGTTGATATGCATACTCCACCATGGAAGCGCATACTCTTCCCATTGAGTACACAACAATTGTAGATCGGTACACAACCCAAACCAAGTTAAAAATCAAATAAAAAACAATAAACCAGAATATACACACAAAACTGATACATTTACGGTTCATTATGAAAGATAATGTCGACCTTTTTTTATTAACTTCCGTTGCATAAACATCAACAGACCGTTACCACATGACCCATAATGTACGTGAAAAGATTTTAGTATATTGAACAAAGTGAGCAAGCAAATATGACGCAAGTAAACACATGCATTCAAATAAAGTCCTCTTAAACCTTACCAAATAAAACATCGATGTATTTCTTATGAAGAAAAGAAACTCTAAAGATTTGATCATGTGATTGTCGAAGTTATATTATGTGATTAATTGGGTGCTAGAGTATTGGAACAGTGGAGATATTCTACAATTATGAAAGGTAGGGCACATGTATATTGCAACATGTAACTATTGTTTTTAAGAATAACAGTCTTCCACCATTTTATTACTTCTCATAAAAAATCTTTCAAGCATAAGAGAAAGAAAAAAAGATTCAAACTTTATTACAAAATTAGTTATAGAAAGCAAAAGAATTTCTGAAATTAGGAAAACTCCAAATAAATAGAATATGTAATGTGAGAACTATATTAGATTTCTCAGTTCTTCTTCTCATTGATGCCAAGAGTGTTTTTGACACCATCAACAGCACCTTGAGCCATGTTCTTCACTGACTCTCCAGTCTGCCGGAAAAACATTACAAACATTAGCACATAATTATTTTGTATATAATTAGAAATTATTAAGCATTAATTAACTAAATATTACTTGTTGGATGACACTAGATGCTTGTTGTTGGCCGTGTTGGGCAGACTCTTTGGTGGACTGAGCCGCGTTAGCAGTCTTGTCGCGAGCACTGTGTGCAGTTTCTCTAGCAGATCCTGTCCATTGTTCGGCCTTCTCCTGCCCAAAAAGAAAAATATAGTTAATTTAACATACTAATTTTATTACAAAACCAGACCATCATAAAAAACTATAAAACAAAAATAGTTGAAATGAAAGAAGAAGAGACATGAGATTGGCCCTTGGTCTGTCCAGCATTGTAAGATTGTTGCAAGTTCGACATAATTTTAACTTATCAAGTATAAAGCTCTTATTGATTGATTCTTTTTTTTGCCCTACGACAAGTATATTTATAGTGTTTGTTGCATTATTTTAAATTATGAGTTTTGTGGTGAAGAATGAAAACAGTAAACTGCGTGGAGAAATGTATGGGTGGCCATTTATGTGTATTGACTACTTCTCTTATTTGTTTTTTCTTTTACTTTTTCAAATGAGAATATGTTAATCGAAATACTGAACAAAAAAAGAAGGCAGAAAAAACTTCTATTTTTTTTTTGTTAGAACATTTTACGTCCAAGACCTAAGTTTGCTCCTTTTATTTATGTTAGATTGACTGATTATAATGTGAAGATATTGGTTTTATTGGAAGAATTCACATTTAAGTGAGTACAAGAAGAAGATGCTTTAGTAGCAATAAGTCGGTATATCAGGACAAAAAGGGGACCGTTTGAAACGGGAAATGACAAGGTTAAAATTTATAAAAATGTATACGGTATAGATAACACATTTTACGTATGAACAAGTTATCTAAGTATTAGGGATATATCAGTTCAAAATATTTAGATATCATATGATACGCGGGGTGTTGTTAAATATGTTATATGTGTAATTTATTTTTGTATATGTTTTTTGGGGAAGTATTTAGTAGAACAGGTGTTTGTGGTTTTTTGTTTTTTTTAGAAATATATATATTTTTTTTGTTATCAGCTTACAAATATTTATCTTATGCAATTTTAAATGTCGGTTGGTGATAACAT
>OVAN01010685.1:0-15339 GCA_900406275.1 Anastatica hierochuntica | reverse complement strand
GTGCTTGGTCCTGGCGCCAGTTGGCGCCAAGGACCGTGCTTGGTCCTGGCGCCAGGCGGCGCCAAGGACCGGGCTTGGTCCTGGCGCTAGGCGGCGGCAAGGACCGGGCTTGGTCCTGGCGCCAATCGGCGCCAAGGACCGAGCTTGGTCCTGGCGCCAGTTGGCGCCAAGGACCGTGCTTGGTCCTGGCGGAAGTTGGCGCCAAGAACCGAGCTTGGTCCTGGCGCCAGTTGGCGCCAAGGACAGTGCTCGGTCCTGGCGCCAATCGGCGCCAAGTAGGATCGTCGTCCTCGGTTTTCAGTTGTCGCCTAGATCGGCTTCAGAACTTGTTGGCGTCAATCTGCGTTCAGGCACTCCTCCGAAGCGAAGTGCTTTTTTGATGCTTTTGGCGGTTCTTTCTCGTTTCGAAGAAGGCCTGCGGAAGTTTCGGGCGTCGATTTCGATGTTAACGTTTTCGACCCCAACATTCATCTTTCCAGAAGGAAGCCAACCTAGTCTTGTCCTACCTTCTTGAGGTCTCCGTCGCCAAATCATATCGAGTAGTGTTCTACCGGGACTTCCGCTAGAGTTGCTCCTTTGCTTAAATTGAATGGCTTCGTTTCCTTCGGACTGGATTAACAGGATTTTTCCTTCTTGGCTTCAGAAGAAATTCAACGTCTGGAGTGAGTCTTTGCGAATGCTGGCCGGAGAAGGAAGTAGTCCAACATACTTCGCCTATAGTTTGTTGGAAGCCGCCTTCGGATTACAGTTGATTTTGTTCTTTGGTTTTTCACTCTTTGTTGCAGGTCTCTGCGATTTAGAGCTCTTTACACCAACTGGAATGAAATTGATGCCTTAAAATCTTCTTGCTTTAGCTTTAGTCATTGTTCTTAGGACTTGATTGAACCTAATCTGTCTTGTGTTTCTGCTCATGGTTAAGCTTTAGTCTTAGAATTATGGTGCTAGATTAGACCTAGTTCAAGGTGTCAAAAAGTCTTTTTTAACTTTTTTTTTTGGGCTCTAAGACACCTCTTGTTTATTGGTGATCCAAGTTCCTTGTATCATTTGTACATTACTTCAGTAATGAAATTCACATTCTTGTCAAAAAAAAAAAATTAACGGATTAATTAACAAACTAATAATGGAAAGTTAACGGTCTAATAGATATTAAAAAATGTTCCAAATTAGGATCATCAAATGAACATACAATTCTCAGAATGTGAAAACAACTTTTGGTTGACAACTTCATTTCTCGATAACGTACATTGATAAAATTGTTTAGGACTAAAGCTTTGAATGAATTCATCTTCTACCGATGATTAACACGTTTTCATTACGAGATGCATCTGGTTACCTCTTGTTACAATACCACGTTCTCATTTACCTCTTGTTAAAAAAGCATTAAGTACCTTTAACTTAATTCTATTCTTTTTTCTTTTTTAACTCTTTTATAATGATCTAAGGTTTGTTCTCTGAGGGAGTGTGTAGAAGAATTCGTATGAGTTCTATTCCTTGTGATGTTAGACTTGTGTTTTCTTGTTGCAGGTTTCGCTTAGCTCTCACTTCTCTTGGAAAAGCAAAATCGAATTGATGAAGAGATCAACACAATCACACGAGAGAGTTATAGAGTTCCCCGAAACCTCGGGTACGTCTCTCTTCAGGATCAAAGCCTGAAATTCACTATATCCTTTAGGGTTTTACAATGGAAGTTGAAGAACAACAACAACAAGAAGATAACGAAGAAGAAGAGAAAAAGAAGATGATCAAAAACATAATCTGTTATATTCTGTTATTTTGTATCTGCTCTGTTTCTCTTTCTCTCTGCTTCTATAATTGGTCTTGGGCTTGTTTAATTGTTTTAAACCCTTTTCCTTTTACTTTTCTGTTATTGGACCCTTCTGGTCCAAACGAGAATTGGACCAGACCTCAAAAATCTCCACCTTGGTCCATTTCGCGTTTCTCTTTCTCTCGACAAATCTCTTCCTTTGTCTGAATAGCGACCTCAAACCCTAATCTCCCTTTTCCCCGATCCTGTAACCACCGTGACTAGCCACCACCACAGCCTTTGGGAATCTGCTCCCTTGGTTGGTACCCGCTTCTCATCTCCCATCCTATTTGAGCGAAACCCATTCTCATTCTCGTATCCCGTCTCTCCTTTTCCTGAAACCCGAAAGACTTCGCCGACTCTCCACCTGAGACGACGTCCCCTGGCTTCGTCAAGCCTCCGTGATCTTGAGCTTACTCAAGCAGCTCTCAAACCTTTCTCCAGGTAATGTCTTTGTTAACATATCAGCTGGGTTCTTAGATGTATGAATCTTCTTTACATTCACTATCTCATCTGCTATCACATCCCTTATGAAATTGTATTTCACAGCTATATGTTTCGTCCTTTCTGAATACATATAGTTTCAAGCTAGATGTATAGCACTTTGAGAATCACAGTTTACCTCTATAGTGTCCTGTTTGAAACCCATCTCTTCGCAGATCCCATTTAACCAGATAGCTTCTTTTATGCTTTCAGATAAAGACATATACTCCGCTTCAGTCGTAGATAGAGCCACTACCTTCTGTAGAGTAGATTTCCAGCTCACAGTGTTGCCTCCAACTGTGAAGACATAGCCCGTGATTGACCTGCGTCTATCTAGATCAGAGGCAAAGTCTGAGTCGCAATATCCCACAATCTTGAAGTCTGCTTCCTTCGTGAAAGTTAAGTTGATATTCAATGCCCCTTTCACATATCTCATTAACCACTTTGTTGCTAACCAATGGTCTCTTCCAGGTCTTGACATGTACCTGCAGATTACACCCACTGCATATGCTAGGTCAGGGCGAGACCCCACCATGGCATACATGAGGCTGCCAACAGCACTGGAGTAAGGTACATTCTCCATCTCCCTTGACTGTTCTGTAGCTTCTTCATCTGTTAGGCTTCTTAATTTGAACTGTGAGCCTAGTGGTGTAGTCACTGCTTTGCTCTCCACATGCCAAAGAGCTTTAAAATCTTTGCTAAATAATCACTTTGTGAAAGAACTAACACACCTTTACCTCTATCCCGATAAATGTCCATGCCTAGGAACTTTCTAGCAGGACCTAGATCTTTCATAGAAAACTCAAAACTCAAATCTTCCTTCAACCTGTTAATAATTGACATGTCCTTTGCCGCTATTAACATATCATCCACATATAGTAGTAAGTATACCATATCATCTAGTGATGATCCATTTAGGTAGACACACGGGTCATACTCACTTCTCCTGTAGTGATGTTTGACTATGAAGGAATCAAACCTGTGATTCCACTCTCTAGGGGATTGTTTCAATCCATAGAGAGATTTGTGTAGTAAGCATACCTTGTGTTCCTCTCCTTTCTTCACATACCCCTCTGGTTGGCTCATATAGATCTTCTCCTTTAGGTTTCCATATAAGAAAGATGTTTTCACATCCATTTGCTCCAGCTCTAAGTCTCTGTTAACCACAACAGACATAAGCAATCTTATGGACACATGCTTAACAACTGGAGCAAATACATCATTATAATCAACCCCTTCAACTTAAGCAAACCCTTTAGCCACCAGCCTAGCCTTATACCTTGGCTGTTCTACACCAGGTATCCCTGGCTTTAGTTTATAGATCCACTTGCATCCTATTACCTTTTGATCCTTTGGTCTATCTGTGAGTGACCAAGTAAAATTCTCGAGCAATGAATCCATTTCATCATCCATAGCAGAATCCCACAGATCACTATCTGTACTTCTCTTAGCTTCTTGAAAGTTCTTAGGTTCATCTCTATTGATTAGTTCAGCACTAGCCAGTGCAAAAGCAACAAAATCATCACTGTCAAACCTTGATGGTGGCCAAGTTACCCGCGTAGCTCTGTCTCTAGCTAGTAGGTATTCACTCAGATCTTCTTCATTTTGTTATGCTTGCCCAGTCTCCTCTTCCCCCTCTGACTCTTCTTCCTCTGAGCCTGTTTCAGCTATCCTTGATCCACCTGTCTGTGGGTTTACTTCTCCACCAGAACTTGAGGTTTCTGGTTGTGAATCCTCTTCTCCCAGAATTTCTTCCAATCTGCTATTGAAAGTAACTCTCTTCCTTTCCTTAGAAGTCTCCACCTTCTCAGGTTGTGAGACTTGAAAATCGTGAGAGGACCAATCCTTGTATAGCTTGTGCTCATCAAACACAACATCTTTACTTATGACCACCTTTAACTCATCCTGTAGCCATATTCTATATCCTTTTGTTCCAATAGCATATCCTAGGAAGACCCCTTTTGTAGCCCTTGGACTTATCTTATCCCTGATGGTGTGTACATAGGCTGTACACCCAAAACTCCTCAGATGATTGTAGTCTGGTTTACCTTTACACCATAGCTCCTCAGGTATTGCAAAATCAATAGATGTAGTTGGGGATCTATTGATTATGTAGACTGCTGTTGAAGCAGCTTCTGCCCAAAACCTTCCATCTAAGCCTGATTCTGTAAGCATGCATCTCACCTTATCCATAATAGATCGATTCAATCTCTCTGAAACCCCATTCTGTTGGGGTGTGTAAGTGCATGTCTTGTGTCTCTTGATCCCAGACACCTTACACAGCTTATCAAATATATCATTACAAAACTCTAAGCCATTGTCTGTCCTCAGACATTTTATCCTTTTCCTAGTCTGGTTTTCCACCAGAGTTTTCCAATCCAGGAAACTCTAATAAGCTTCATCCTTTGTTTTTAGGAAATAGATCCAGACACTTCTGGTAAAATCATCAATGAAAGTGATGAAATACCTTGCCCCTGACAGACTCTGGGTTACTCCAGGGGAACCCCATAGATCAGAAAGAATATAGGCCAGAGGTTCTTTAGTTGTGTGTTTAGCACCTTTGAAGCTCTGTTTGTGAGACTTTCCCATGGCACAGGTCTCACAGAATCCTAAATCCTTTAGTTCTCCTTTCTTTAGGTATCTTTTGTTTTCCAGAAACTTCATTGACTTGAAGTTCATGTGAGCAAGTCTCTTGTGCCACAGTTTGCTTTTATCATTTCCTTCTTGTGTCACATTAGCTTGTGGTCTTAAGACTGTGCCCTGCAGATAGTATAGGCCTGATTGATACTTTCCAGCCAACACTTTCTGATCACCCTTGTAGAAGTTTACGATATAGTCTCCACCTGTGTATCTACACCCCGACTGTTCTAGTTGTCCATAGGAAATCAAATTTCTTCCCAACTCTGGCAAGTATCTCACATTGCTAAGGGTGACATGTGAACCATCTGGATTCTCAATTGTGAGCTTCCCTTTACCCTTAACCAAACAGAAAGTGTTATTACCCATAAGCACTTTGTTTCCATCAAATTCCTCAAATTCTGACAATAATTCCTTTCTTGGAGTCATGTGAAAAGTGCATCCTGAGTCTAACACCCAATCATCTTGTGATGCCACCAGACTTGCTGTTAAGGCTATTGGTTCTGGTAGGATCACAACCACATTAGCTGAGTTCTGTGATCTTGATTGTTGAGTATTTTTCTTCCTTTCTGGATAATCCTTCTTCCAGTGTTTGTCACTGCCACAAACCCAGTAGGTCTTATCCTTTGGATCATTTCTCCCTTTAGACTTTGATCTTGACCTTGACTTGGATTTGTTACCCCCATTATATCTTTTATCATTTCTACCTCTTCCTTCCACATACAATCCTTCTGATTGTTGTGTGTTTTTCTTCAGAAGACCCTTCTGCTTTAGCTCATTCTCCTTAGAATATGCAGCGGTAACAACTTCACTAACAGTGAGAGTTTCCTTTCCTGAGCCATATTGAAGAGTATGTACCAGTGGTTCATATGGTGGAGGAAGACCTGATAACAATTGAATAGCTTGATCCTCATCTGAGATTTCAATCTTTAAGCTAGCCAAATCTGCTATCAATTTTAAGAACACATCAACATTCTCTTCAATGGTTTTATCTTCTTCCATCTTATAACAAGCAAATTTCTTCTTCAAGAATATTCTGTTGGGTAGAGACTTAGTCTGATAGTCTGTCTCAAGAGCCTTCCACATTCCCAAGGCTGTAGTTTCATTCATAATTTTCCTCAGAATAGGATCACTCAAGCATGTGCTTAGCAAGCTTCTCACACGCAGATCCTTCTCAGCCCTTCTGATATCCACCTTAGGCTCATCACCTTCCACTCCTTTACCCTTTTCTGAGACTACCTTCTCTGTTACTGATGTAGTCTCATCTTGTAAAACAGATAACAACCCCTGTATCTCTAGCTGCCCAAGCATCTTGAACTTCCATAATCCAAAATCTCCTTTACCGTCAAATTTCTCCATCTCAAACCTTCCTGGTGTTGGATCCATCCTGATTCTCGGTATCTTGTTAATTTCTGTCACCTGCAGATAACAGAATCAACCTCACCTGTATCCAGAGACCAAGATTACACATGGCTTGCTTCTTAGAGATTCCAATGACAGGAGAGGCTTTAGTATCTAAGAAACAAGTTCAAGATTGTTGACTAAAGAAACTTCCCTGATCGATAATCCTTGATCTTTACAGAGGTTTCTTGTTGTAGACAGCTCTAGAACATTGCGAGCTTCCCCTTTCAGCCTGATTAGAGACTGTGATCTTCTCTTCTCTGATCTGTTGTGCTCTTCTCCTTGTGGACTACCTTCGTATCCTTGCTTGATCCAGAACCATGTGCTCTGATACCAATTGTAGAAGAATTCGTATGAATCCTATTTCTTGTGATGTTAGACTTGTGTTTTCTTGTTGCAGGTTTCGCTCAGCTCTCACCTCTCTTGGAAAAGCAAAATCGAATTGATGAAGAGATCAACACAATCACACGAGAGAGTTATAGAGTTCCCCGGAACCTCGGGTACGTCTCTCTTCAGGATCAAGGTCTGGAATTCACTATATCCTTTAGGTTTTTACAATGGAAGTTGAAGAACAACAACAACAAGAAGATAACGAAGAAGAAGAGAAAAAGAAGATGATCAAAAACAGAATCTGTTATATTCTGTTATTTTGTATCTGCTATGTTTCTCTTTCTCTCTGTTTCTATAATTGGTCTTGGGCTTGTTTAATTGTTTTAAGCCCTTTTCCTTTTACTTTTCTGTTATTGGACCCTTCTGGCCCAAACGAGAATTGGACCAGACCTCACAGAGTGAAAACAGAGTGTTACAAGAAAGAGAATGAAAAATAAACTCAAAAGCAAGAACATCAAACTTAAGATGTCGTTTGTGCCAATGCCAAGTAATGTGGTTCAGAGACTGTAGCCAATCTTTGCAAGCTTAGCTGGTCCAAATCGACCCAATTATTCCCCTTCTTTCTGAATCAAATCTTAGAGCCAGGAAGGACCATCTATGGATATATAAGAGTGGTGTCTATGCTCTGTTGTAACGCTTACGACAATTTTCAAAGCAATTTGGTTGCAAGGAGGTTGAACAAAATAAACCAGCCATTCTTGTAGCTTTTGAAGATGTCTTCGAATCTCTAGCAGAATGTTACGAAACTTAGGAAACAGTTGCGGTTGATAAATTGCCTCGACCACATGTTGAGATGATGATTCGAAGATTATTTTTCTTTGTCGTAGGTTTGAAATGCTTTCCACTCCCCACAACATACTTAGTAGTTCTGCTTCAAAAGGAGATTGTGCATTCGAGTAAGCTCTCCAACTATGGGATAGGACCTTTCCCTCTGAGTTTCTTAGCAACCAAGCAGCACCACTATGACGAGTTGTGTTGACCCAAGAAGCTGCCACATTGCATTTATTAAAACCAGTTGGTGGGTGGGACCAAACAGCCGATTAAACAGAGTTCGTCGTATTGTATTTTTGATTCGTCTCCTCCTTCCTGTTCGCTTGTGTCCATTCTCTATGCTTGTCCTCTGCTCTGGTTAAGATCCTGATTGCATCATGGTGTATTTGTTCAAAGACAAAAGTTTTCCTTGATTTCCAAATCTGCCATATTATCTTAGGGATGAATGAGATATATCTGTTTATGTTGGCTTGATTCTGAGTAGATATGAGTAAGTGATAGAGTGTAGGAAGAGATGATCAAAAGACCTTGATCTTTATTGAATCACAACTTGTGTATCTATACAACTCTTAATGTCGGCAACTATAACCTAAATTCCTTAAATTGTAGGAACATTAACATATTTAAGATATATACTAGAATATATATGATGTATATCCAATACTCCCCCTCATGTTGGAGTGTGATCTTTGTGAACGCCAAACTTGGATATTAGAAAATAAAACTACATCTTCCCCAAAACTTTAGTCAAAAGATCTTCTAATTGATTATCCGTCTGAATATGTTTGGTGTCGATGATTTTTTCTCGAACCGCATCACGAACTACATGACAGTCATTCTCGATATGCTTCGTACGCTCATGAAACACTGGATTGGTAGCAATATGTATCGCGACTTTACTGTCGCAAAAGAAACGTGGAGGCTGGGATTGATTAACTCCCAGAGCTTGTAAGACCCGACGAACCCATTTGACTTCGCGAAGAGCTGCTGCCATCGACCTATACTCGGCTTTGGCCGAAGAATGTGACACTATTTTCTGCTTCTTTGTTTTCCAGGAGATTGGTGACCCGCCTAGAAGAACAACATAAGCACTTAGAGACCGTCGTGTCAAAGGACAAGCTGACGAACTAAATAACATACGCACTGAGAAGTCAGAATAAGAGCTAAGGAGAATGCCCTGTCGAACCGTACCACTTAAGAACCTAACAACACGTACAACCGCAACCATATGAGCTTCTCTTGGTATCTCCATGAACTGTGACAAAATATGTACTGAATAACAAAGATCCAGACGAGTATGAGTAAGATATATCAGATGACCAATGAGCCTTCTATAGACCTTCGGCTCAGGCAGTAAAGGACCATCATCAAGTGCCAGTTTATGATTGGGTTCCACGGGTGTAGGAACCGCCGTAGAGTGAAGTAATCCATGATCAACCACAATGTCTAGTGCATACTTTCGTTGTGACAAGTGAAAACCATCTGCGCCTCGACTAACCTTGATCCCCAAGAAATACTTTGGTTTTTCCAAATCCTTCATCGCAAAAAAGTTTCCAAGATGCTCCTTGAATCTCTTTAGCATATGAGGATCACTTCTACAAATCAACAAATCATCAATATAAACCAACACCCGAAGCTCAAGACCATTACGAGACAAAGAGAATAGCGAATAATCATCATAAGACTGGATGAAACAAAATTTAAGTAGAGAATCAGATAATTTCTTAAGCCAGCACCACGGTGCTTGTTTAAGACTATAGAGAGACTTACGAAGTCGACAAACCTTGCGAGGGTATTTATGCCGCAAAACCGGAGGTAATTTTATGTATACCTCTTCATCCAAATCACCGTGTAAAAACACATTATGAACGTCCATTTGGTACATCTCCCAGTGATTAGCAGCCGCAAGCCGGAGAGTGGTATAAACTGTCGTCATTTTGATTATGGGAGCAAATATTTCATTATAGTCTTCTCCTTCGATTTGATCATTTCCCTGAACCACCAAGCAAGACTTATATCTTTCAACTGTTCCATCAGAGTTATACTTCGTTTTGTATACCCATTGACTTCCAATAACCGTCTTTTCCGGAGGTAAATCCATGATGTCCCACGATCGATGATACTCAAGAGCCAAAATTTCTGTAGTAAGAGTTATTCCAGACTTTAGACTTAAAATCATCTTTGTAATGACGTGGCTCGGTGTCTGATGATATGGCCCCCAAGAAGGCCTTGTGACCTGGAGAAAATTTTGCTTCAGAAACCGAGTGAGATAGCAAAGAGAGAGGTGTACCTGAGACCGATGAGGATTGACGGTTGGAAGGAACGTGATGGGTATCTTCAACAGTGGTGTGGTAGAGAACATAATTGAACATTTTCGGTGGAGGTCCTCTCTCGCGAGTTCCACGTCGAGGAGCTTCAATGACCAAAGCAGTAGGAACAATTTGTGTTATAGGCACCGAAACAATATTTTCAGTAACTGAAACACCAGGGTTCGTCACAGGAACCACTGTCTCCATCACAGTGTCGAAAAAATTAGGAGAATCTTGTGGTGGGATGGAAGTAGAGATCGTCGGGAGTGCAACAGGCTGGTCGAAAAGATCAGCCACTGAAGACGGCGTGACGGAGGACGATGTAGGTGAGTCGGATTACCGCGATGGTTCAGGTAATGGAAGAGAAGCAGGCAGAGTACTCCCCCTGACCTCGGGCACGGCTGGACATCGCTAATCATCTTCAACCTCTATCACGAGGACAGGTGGACATGGTGACAAAGAAGATTGTTGAGCGTAAGGAAAAACAGTTTCCTTAAAGATGACATCACGTGAGATAATGATTTCATCACGTTCCATGTCATAGACCTTCTATCCTTTAGTACCAAACGAATATCTGAGAAACACACAAACACAACTACGTTCTTCAAATTTATCTCCAGAATGTGGCTTCCGATGAGTGTAAGACGCGCAACTAAGAACTTTGATTGGAGAGTATGACAGTGCCTCACCATGGAGCACTTCATACGGTGAACGGCCATTGGCTGTTGGCGTGGGAGTCCGATTAATGACGTAAGAAGCGGTAAGAACAACTTCTCCCCAAAATTGGATTGGCATGTTAGCTTGAAAAGCACGAGCCACATTGAGAATGTGTCTGTGTTTCTGTTCTACACGACCATTCTGCTGAAGAGTAGCGACACAAGAGGTTTGATGAATCATCCCTTTCTCTCGAAAATAAGACGACAAACACCTGAACCTGAGTGCCATTGTCACTACGCAACGTCTTCACAAATTTACAAAATTACCGTTCAGTGTAGGCGAAAAATTCTTAAGAGCAACTTGTACTTCGGATTTGGTCACTAATAAATATGTCCATACTGCACGAGAGAAGTCATCCAGTGTTGTTAAAATATAGACAACACCAGTAGTGGATGGAACACGGTATGGTCCCCAAACGTCACAGTGAATTAACTCAAAACACTCAGAAGTTTTATTAATACTCTCAGGAAAAAAATTTCTAGTCTTCTTTGTTTTGAAACAAATATCGCAAGAATCAAAAGATGCATAGTTCGAAGCTCCTAACAACAATGGAATAGAGGAACGCGCAGAAACAGACGGATGACACAACCATTGATGTCATAAAGCAATATCTGTGTTAGCGTTGGCTCTATGAATTAGAGTGGCTTTGACATCCTTAAAGTAGTATACCCCATCATGTTCTTCACCGGCTTCAATCCAAATCCTCGTCAAACGGTCCTCCAATACGCACAATGTATCAGTAAACAAGGTCATCCCTTTTGTTTATTTCAATAATTTTGAAACCGACACCAGAGTGCAATTCAAGTTTGGAAAAAATAAAGCATCAAGAAGGGACAAAGAATCCGAAATAACTAATTCCCCTTTACTGCGAGAAACCTTTCTACCACCATCCGCAAATCCAACATAACAAGGTGGAGTTTTGACACGGTTTCTCAGGATTTTGAGATTGCCTGTCATATGATGCGAAGCGTCCGTGTCAAGGCTAATGTCACCATATCTGATCTTACCCGATAATTTGTCTGAACATTAGCTTTTTCTTGATTAATTTTGATATTGCTAGCCATTGATCAGATTATAGTTCTGGAACAGTCGAATAATGTGAGCTTGTAGCATGAGCCGTCGTAGCTCTTCCACGACCCCGACCTGAAGCACCACGACCTCGGCCATGACCGGAGCCGCCATGACCACGTCCCATCTGATCACCCGTGCCGTCGGGAAACCCTATCAGCTGGTAACATGTCTTGACTTCATGACCACACTGTCCCCAATAAGTACACAACATGCGTCCACAATTTGGATTAGAGAGAAGAATCGGCGGCTATTCTATTTTTCCATCTTCGAAAGTGTCCAAGGTGTCACGATGAGCAACAAAACCGAGCGCCGAATCAGCTTGACTCTTTTTATTCCTTGCTGCAAGCAGACGTTGCTCTTCTGTTATTATTTTGGAATAGATTTCATCTAAGTGATGTATCAATATTTTAGTGGTTTTTACTAAGGTTTATCACGAGATTTATGGTTTTTTAGTATGTATTCGAATTGTTTTTGCGCGGATTTGTGTTCTTTGTTATTTTTACAGGATTCGAGCTTGAATGTGCGAAAAGAATGCATTTAGGATGGATTTCAAGCGTCGAAGGAAGTGTTCGTGCAAAGCTACAAAATACCCTGAATTTTGGACACAGATCGACCGATCCAGACATGGATCGATCGATCCTTGTCCCGAATTTAAGACCAATTTTACGAAGAACCAGATCGAACTTATTTCGAACTGGATTGCAACAAAAAGACCTAAGCTCGTGTTTTCCTAATGATTATGCACTTTTAGAGAGTTTTACAGAAAAAGAGAGATTTGTAACCTAGGGAGAAGAAGTCTTTTTGTTCTTCATCGAGAAGTCTTCGAAACCCTATTTACTTTTGTTTATGCTTAATACGATCATGTCTCTCATGAATTTGATCTGTGTTTTTGCTATTTCCATGAGTGAGTACTCTGTTCGTTGGGTTTAGGGATTCTCACATAGTGATTCATGAGTTTTTGATAAAGAATCACATGATTAGGGATATAATCTAATCGATCTTCGTCTATGATTGTTCGTAATATATGAAACTGAGTTGATCACTTAGTTTCTAAACTTAGGTAATTTAACTGCTGGAAGGTGAATGTTTAAATGCCTGAAAGAATTATTGATGAGCAATTCTTCTTAAGCCAACGAAAGTTGATGTTTAAGTGAATTGTGAACCTATCAAACCTGTTAGTACTGCATGACTAGAAATCGAGGGTCAACGGAAGTTAGTATCGAGGTTTCTAGTGCATAGGGCGCTGTGAGTACAGAAGTAGATCAGTTCCACATTAGAATTTGAGTTCAAGACGGTTGTTAACCTTTTCTCTAGTCTATAGTTTGAATCAACAATGAAATTTTTCCCTGAGAATACCCGATGCCCAACACTTCTTTGATTGATTTACAACCTTCGTTGTTGCATGCTTTTATTTTCTTTCTTTATTTTGGATATTTGCATCATCTTACAAAACATCTTTTTAGCCTTAGCCCGCTGTGTGATCTGATATTTCTTCGTGCTACCTTTGGTCTCTGGGGATTCGATCCCAAACCACTACGACATACATCTGTGCGCTTGCAATGTTATCTCGGGCGAAAACTTGAGTCTTAGAACTTAGGATCATTGCGTGCCTAATGCATTTTCTTTATTTTGTTTAATCTCTTCTTTTTCTTCTTTGTTTTTGTCCTTCCAGGTGCATGAAAAGGCCTCACACTAGAAGCCAAGGGACATCTAATCTTGCTGAATTCGAACCTGAACCTTCGTGTCTAGAGAGAAAAAAGAAGAGAGAGAAGTTTCTAGAGGTTTATTGAAGAGTTTGAGTTCGCTGCAGTTATGGGTGATCACATCGGTGACGATATTCAAGTTCATCATAATCCTCTCTTTCTTGGAGATCTTCCAGGAGCTAATCCACCTGCTGGAGGTGGTGAAAATGCTGGTGCTCAGCAAGCTGGCCAGCAGAATGTTGCAGCTGCGGGGCAACAACGCGCAAATAAATCTCAACAGAGGATGACTCTGGCGCAGTATGATACTCCGGAGGCCTTCTATGCGAATCATGCTGGGATTCGTCTGCCTCCCATTGAGAGAAGAGACTTTGAGATCAAGATTGGTCTCATTAACTTGGTGCTGCAGAACCAGTATCATGGGTTGCCATCACATAACCCAATGCACCATCTGGATAGGTTTGAAGCCATCTGCAATACTATTCAGCACAACAGAGCGCCTGCTGATGCTCTGAAATGTAGGTTGTTCACTTTCTCTCTAAATGATAAAGCTACAAGATGGAACAATAGCCTAGTGCTCGATCCTCTGAGGACATGGGACGAGATCAAAGATGCCTTCCTTGGGTATTTCTTCACGAAATCGCGGTCTATGTCTGTCAAAAACAAGATTGCAGGATTTCGCCAATTGAATACTGAGAGTTTTCATGCAGCTTGGGAGAGATTCACATAGTATCTCAATGATTGTCCTCATCATGGGTTCACAGATTGGAGTCTCCTCAATATTTTCTACAATGGAGTTGAGGAAAAATATCAGAACGCTATGGACATTGCTAGTAATGGCGATTTCATTACCAAGATTGTGCAGGAAGTTTATTAGTTGGTGAATAATATGGCGAACAGTCAAGCCAATCACATATCAGACTATGACGGTGGTAGAGGAGTTGTGTCATCTGATGCAAAGAGGATTGATGATCTGTAGTCAAAGCTCGATGAATTAATAAGGAGATATCAGCAGAGTGTGAACTTTGTTGGTGAGCAGAACGAAGCACCTGTGCTTCAAGAGCAGAAAATGGGACAGATGTACAGGGAATACATTTCTGAGGAGGTAGATGTGAATTACATTGGTGGTCAGGAAAACTTCGGTGATAGAGGTTTCAATCAACATAATCAGTTCCAGAACAAGCCGTACAATCAGAATCAGAGTGTCTTCAACTATNGAACAGTGGCTATCAGCAGAAGCAGTTTGGTTCAGGAGGATTCAAGAACAACTATGAGTCGGGATATTAGAATCAGAACCAAGGACAGTCTTATGCGTCTTGTCAAGATAGTGAGCTGAAACAAATGCTCCACCAAGTGCTGGAAAATCAGACTAAGTCTGTTGCGGAGATCAATCAGAAAATCAATGGTGTGTACAGTGACCTCAATGGGAAGTTTGAGGCTTTGAGTGTTTGAATGAAGATGCTGGAAACACAGATTGCTCATACTTCTGCGAGCAATAGAGCTCCTCCGGGTGTTATTCCAAGCAAACTGGAGAAGAATCCAAAGGAATTCTGCAATGCTATCACGGTTCGAAGCAGAAAAACGACGGAAAATTCCTCAGAGACACCGATCGACCGATCCCTGGCTGGGGATCAATCGATCCCTGCTTCAGAAGCTCATAGTAATTTTCGAAATTCTGCGATTGATCAATTGCTTGACGCGATCGATCGATCCCAAATGGAGGACAAGGATCAATCGATCCATGTCTCCGGATCGGTCGATCCCTGTCCTGACGAGAGGGTATTAGATTCTAGACAAAAAGACAAGGATCGATCGATCCCTGTCCATTGATCGATCGATCCCTGTCCTGACGGGGGAGGGGGTATCGAATTTTCTCGATGAAACGAAGGCANATGTTCCCAAGCCTCCATATCCTTCCAGACCCCGTGAAAAGATCAAGGAACGCGAGTATGAGAAACTTAAGAATCTCATTGGTGAATTACATATTCGATTGCCTTTCGTAGAAACAGTCAAGATGGTACCATCTCTTAAGAGGTACATGAAAGAGATTCTCTCA
>OVAN01010683.1:1656-15482 GCA_900406275.1 Anastatica hierochuntica | reverse complement strand
GAAAATGTCAAGTTCTGGGAAGATAAGGAAGGATCTCGAAAAGATCTAGGAAAATCAGGAAAAAAAGAATATTTCCACGAGAAGATATGCACGAATCGGGACGGAAAGGAAATCGTGACAGCCCACGAAGATCTATATAATGGACGCGAAGTGAAAAAGAAGAGGGGGAATTCATACATTGAGCTTTTCGTCACCACAAAACACTTAGAAANGTTCTTACTTTGTTTTCGTTAGCGAGTTGCGTCTCAACTAGGTTACGAGTCTACGTTGTAGTTCTAGGTAATCGTCGCCAACAGTTCTTGTGGCCATGGCTTAACACCAGTTGTGCACGCTCTGATTACGAAATTCGAATAAGATCCCTTAACTTTCTTTGTTAACTGTGTTTGTCGAATCGTTCTTCGTTTACGTTTTTTGTTTTACATTAGATTCGTTCTCGTATTCACTCTGTATTCGTTCACGTTAACCTGTTTCATGAATCCTGTTACTTTATCACCGTTAAATTCATATCGCTTTGCAATCTGTTTCGTATTAATTTACTTTCGTTATCAACTTGTTTCGTTTCGTAATTCTAATATCGTTAACCTAAATCTCGCATACTGCTCGTTCATACGTTTTACTCATGCTGTTTTGTTTGATCTTATCTCGCAGATAAATTTCGTATTTCTTATTCACTAACTCTTTAACTCACTACTTGATCTGTTGATCTTTGGTTACAGAGAATCCGTGAACCACATAACATTGACAGTGAGAATTTCGGTTCCCACAACTTTCATTGTTAGGATTTTAGGACCTTTCGTATGTTTAGGTTTCTAGGAACCTTATTTTCGTTGTTAGGATTTTAAGACCTTTCATATGTTTAGGTTTCTAGGAACCCGATTTTCATTGTTGGGATTTTAAGACCTTTCATATTTTTAGGTTTCTAGGAACCTTATTTTCATTGTTAGGATTTTAAGACCTTTCATATGTTTAGGTTTCTAGGAACCTGATTTTCATTGTTAGGATTTTAAGACCTTTCATATGTTTAGGTTTCTAGGAACCTGGTTTTTAATTGTTAGGATTTTAAGACCTTTCATATGTTTAGGTTTCTAGAAACCTGATTTTGTTATGAACGGTACATGTATCAATGCTCGAAATCGGATTGCATGGATGCATTGTGGTTCAGGAGTCAGTTTCCCGATGATGAGACATCTGACTCACTGAGATAGCGGTTGTTGGTGAAGTGGGGTTTTGCTCATTGAAGGAGCTACCTACATACCCTGTCAAGGGATCAAGCCTAACGTAGTTCGATTTTTTGGGTACCTAATGGTAGTACTTTTTGAGATTCATGGCATTCCATGATCGTATCTTTGGTACCCCGGTTCGCACCTTTACGAGCTTAGAGATGCCAGGTTTCACCACATGGGTGATCCGATACGAACCCTCCGAGTTGGTCCCGAGTTTTCCGGCGCCTCGTTCTTTGGATTTTTTGAATACTTTTTGAAGCACGAGGTCACCGACCACGAATCTTCATGATTTGACCTTGGAGTTGTAGTGTTGTGCCATTGCCTGCTGGTAGTTTTGGATGCGGGCAAATGCTTGATCTCGTCGTTCCTCGATCATGTTAAGGTTATCCAGGAGTAACTGGTCGTTGGCTTCCGGGTTTGAGGTACACAGGCTACGTCGGAGGCTTCCGACTGAGACTTCGGCAGGAACGACGACTTCCATCCCGTAGGCTAAGGAGAAAAGAGTCTCTTCGGTTGCCCTTAGCGGGGTGGTTTGACATGCCCACAAAACCTATGGGAGTCTGTCGACCTAGGACTTTTTTGAAGTACCTAGATGTTTTTTGAGGTTGGCTAATACCAAATTATTAGCGGCCTCTGCGTGACCGTTCCCTTGGGGGTATTTAAGGGTGGAGGTAGTGAGGCGTATGTTCCAGGTATCACAGAATAACCTAAAATCATCTGATGTGAATTGAGATCCATTTTCGGTGACAATTTCGTATGGAACTCCATGGCGACATACGATATCTCGCCACACGAAGGCTTCTACCTCGACCCTCGTGACTTGTTGGAGGGCTTCTGCCTCTATCCATTTCGTGAAGTAGTCGGTCAAAACTAATATGAAACATAACTTCTGCTATCCGCCCGAGGGTACGAATGAGCCAATGACATCCATGGACCATCTCATAAAGGGATATGGTGCTGATATTGAAGATAGCTTTTCGGTCGGCTGATGGATGATCGGGGCGTGCCTTTGACACTTGTCACATTGGGCAGAGTAGGTTTCGCAATCTGCGATTATAGTCGGCCAGAAATAGCCCTGTCTCTTGATTCGGATGGCTAGTGCTCAACCCCCCGAATGGTTCCTACATGAGCCTTCATGTACCTCTGTCATGAGTCTAAGGGCGTCAAGGCCATGGACACATCTGAGGTATGGTCCCAAGATGCTTCGCTTGTAGAGATTGGATTCAATTATGCAATACCTTGCGCTTAGTGCCTTGAGTTTTCGAGCCTCCCACTTATTGAGGGGGCTATACCCTCCCGAATGTATTGCATAATTGGAATTCGTCAATCCGGTCTTCCGAGTACTTTGTCATGGAGAGACAAAGCAGGAGTTTGCATAGGTTCGGGTTCCGGGTCGTTGCCTAACTCTTCTTGAGTCGGGATCGTGCCTCCGGAGGTATTCTGGGAATCAGGCTCCTCGGAGGCTCTGTTCTCAGGAATACCTTTCTGTGTTGTCATTTGATTCAGAGTTTTGGACCATGCCCCCAGAGACTTTATGTGGATTGTCCTCAAGTGGAGTTTCGCTTTCGGGGTTTGTGGTAGCGCAAATGTTTGCCCCTTGGACCTGCTTCGTGCCTCCGGAAGCTCGCCTTTTGGTGTTGCGGGTTTTTGTTTTTGGGAACCAAAAGGTGGTGAAGATTTGAGTGAAGGACTCGTGTCGGATAGCTGCGGTAGCTATTCCCGGGGGTTGAGCTTCCTCTTTGTGTTCTTCTAAGCTAGATTTGATTGCATCTTTTGTTGCTATGTCAATGTTGGGCTTTTCTATACCTTCCACGGGTATTATTATTTTGACGAGAGGGTCGGAGGTCGATGCTAATGCTGCTAAAGCGTCAGCGGAAGAATTTTCTCCGCGTGGAATCCTTGTAAGTTCGAATTTGTCGAATTGTTTGGTACGGTTTTGAACAACCTCGAGGTATGCCCCCATTCGCTCATCCCTCGTTTCGTACTCTCCCTGAAATTGGCTAGCTACTAACTGAGAGTCGCTGTAAGCATTCAGTTCTCGGATCCCGAGTCCTATTGCTAGCTTCAGACATGCAATCAGTGCTTCATATTCGGCCTCATTATTTGAGGCGTTGAAGCCTAGTCTGTAAGATTGTTCTATTACTTCTCTTGTTGAGGAGGCTAGCCTCATACCAATCCCGGACCCCTATTTCGAGGAGGCTCCGTCGACATGGAGCGTCCGTTTTGGGGCTATGAAGTCTGTGTCCACGTATTCGGTGGCTAGCTCGATGACAAAGTCTGCCAGAACTTGGGCTTTAGCTGCAGTTCGCGGTCGGTATTCGATATCGTACTCACTGAGCTCAATGGCCCACTTAGCGAGGCGTCCGGACTGGCTGGGACTGTGCAATATCGAGTGCGATGGCTGAGATATCATTACGACAATCGAGTGCAACTGGAAGTATGGCCGAAGTTTCCTAGCTATCGTGACGACCGCCAGGGTTAGTTTTTCCATAGCTGAATATCGCGTCAAGGCGTATATAAGACTTTTGCTGGTATAATAAACAGGCTTTTGTTCGTTCTGTTCCTCCCTTACCACCACTTCGCTCATAGCTGCTGGGGAAACAGCGATATAAAGGTATAGAGGTTCCCCTTCAACGGGCTTCGAAAGGATTGGAGGCTGGGAAAGGTAGATTTTGAGTTGCCTGAAGGCTTCTTCACATTCTTCGTCCCACAGAAACTTTTTGTTGTTTCGCAAGAGTTTGTAGAACGGAAGACACTTGTCGGTTGATCGGGAGATGAACCGATTCAAGGTTGCGATTCGTCCAGTCAGCCTTTGCACCTCCCTAGTCATTATTGGTGACGGCATTTCTAGGAAGGTGGCTATTTGGTTTGGATTGGCTTCGATTCCTCGCTCCGTCACCAGGTATCCGAGAAATTCTCCGAACGGTACCCCGAAGGTGTACTTAGTGGGATTGAGTTTCATCTTATATTTGTTGAGAATATTGAAGCATTCTTTGAGATGATTGACATGGTGATCCCCGTTGGCGGATTTGACTAGCATATCATCTATATAGACTTCCATCGTTTTTCCGAGCTGTCCAGCGAACATTTTGTTCATGAGCCTTTGGTAAGTGGCTCCAGCGTTTTTTAATCCAAAGGGCATCACTTTTTTAATCCAAAGGGCATCACGTTATAAAGGCAGTTTTCTCTTGGTCATCTGGGTCCATCATTATTTGATTATACTCCGAAAAAGCGTCCATGAAGGACAATAATTGATGGCCCGCAGTGGCCTCGACCAGTCGGTCGATATGGGGTAATGGAAAACTGTCTTTGGGACATACTTTATTCAAGTCTGTGAAGTCTACGCAGGTCCTCCACTTCCCATTTTCCTTTTCGACAACTACTGGGTTGGCTAGCCAGTCTGGATATTGGACCTCTCTAATTGTGTCTGCTTTCATTAGTCGGTCGACGTCGTCGTTGACTGCTTGATCCTTTTCGAGGCCAAGCTTGCGCCGCTTTTGTTTTACGGGTTTAAACGTCGGGTCTACATTTAACTTATGTGTCGTCACCCGCGGATCGATGCCTTTCATGTCATTAGTATTCCAGGCCAAGGTTCTGACATTTTCCGCGAGGAGGCGTATGAGTTTGTCTTTCATGTGGTAAGGTAATTCCGACCCAATGCGAACGCATTTTTCGGGGTGAGCTTGATCGATGCAAACTTGTTCGGTGAGGTTCCGGGGGGGGCCTCGAATATTTTGCTGCACCGCCTGCTGTTCCCGGATCTGTAATTGCTATTGAGGGGATTCCTTTATGATTTGGAACCCTCCCAGGTAGCAAACTCTCGATATTTTCTGGTTACCTTGTACTGTAGCTACCCCTGTCGGGGTTGGGAACTTCACACATTGGTGGTATGTTGAGGCTACGGCTCACATTTTGTGAATGCACGGCCTCCCGAGTATCGCGTGAAATGGAGCTGGTTTGTCGATTACCACGAAGTTAACCATTTTCATAACTCCTCCAACTATCACTGGGAGCTTGATAGTGGTGGTTTCTTCGTAGAAACCTACGAGGTTTGCCTTCTGACCACAAATCTTGTAATCGTCTATCTCCATGCCTTTCAAGGCGTTGTAGAATATAAGGTCTACAGAACTCCCGGTATCCACCATTAATTTGGGTACCTCATATCCAACCACATTGAGGGTTATGACTAATGCGTCATCATGAGGCTGGTCGAGTTCCAAGGTCTCGCTCTCCCATAAGGAGATTTTAGTGTTGGACTCCTGACTAGATGGTCTTGAACGAGTGCTAGATTCGGCCTTTCGTAGGTGGCCTTTGATTGAGTTCACGGACTCTCAACAGATATCTGATCCTCCGAGGATGTAGTCAACTCTGGAGTCAGAGAATTGCTGGCTCGATGCTCTTTCGAATAAGGCAGCCACCGTTCCTTCAGGTAGAGGTTTTAGAGCCTCCATACGAAGGCTTTTCCCTTATGGAAATTTTCCGAGGATCATGTCGATCCTCTTCTTTGGAGCAGGAGGAGGTGAATCGGTTTCCTTTTCAGGAAACCTGTTTCGCTTCGGAGAAGCATCCCTTAGGGCTCTTTTCTGGAAGGGCGGTGGTTTCCTGAGGTCCACATCCTTTATTTCGCCGGCAAGCAAACTTGGCTGCTAGTTGTCGCTGAAGGTCCCAGCACTCCTCTGTTGAGTGACCCTTCCTCTCGTGGTAGGTACAGAATTTGCTTTCGTCGAATGACTTAGTCCAGGGGGCTTTGCCCGCTGTTGCGACAAGTTTGTCTTCCTGAGACTCGTTGATTGCATACGAGTGTTCTCCTTGGGTCTGGTTGCTACGGAAGTTACCTTTCTTAGCTTGGCCTCTTGCTTCTTGAGGGTCAGCCTTCGAGTAGGTTTGAGACTTCCTATGGATCTTATCCATCGCAGCAGTTTCCTCTTCGAGAGTAATAAACCGAGATGCTTTGTGGAGAGCATCGTCTATCGTGGGCGGAGGGTTGATAGTAAGTTCTGACCAGAACTCTGAACGATACCAAAGCCCTCTTCGGAGTGCCTCGATGGCAACCTGATCATTGGGATTCAAGAGCTTGGTTCTGACCGCCCTAAATTTTTCTATGTAGACTCGGAGCGAGTCCCCAACTCCTTGTCGGATCTTCCACAGGTCAGCTTCAGAAGCCTGTTTCCGAATGTGAATCGAGTACTGCTTTACGAAAGCGTTGGTTAGCTGGTCAAAGCTATCTATCGAATTTGGCTCGAGACTTGAGAACCACTCGAGGCTGTACCAGTTAGGTTCTCAGCGAAGATTCGGCAATAGCCTGCCTCGCACTCTTCGCGCGTAAAGTGAGCCTTGACGATGGCTAACCTGAAGACTCTTAGGTGAACCTTAGGGTTCGAGGTCCCGTCAAACTCTAGATTCGAATTTTTCTTGTATCTCTTATGTAGGAGTTAGCTATCCTGTTCGTAAACGGGGTTCCTCAGGTTTCCTCTATTATGCTATCGATTTCAGGGGCCGAGCTTGTGGCCTTATGAACCTGCGCATTCAGCTTCTGAAGAGCCGCATGCGTTCTTTCCATATATCTTCTGATAGCATCGGGGCTATCTAGATGAAAGGTGTCCGAAACGTCGATAGACGCCTGCTCGAGAGGTTGTCGTTGGACCCATTTGGGGTTTGGGTCCCAGATTCCTGGGGATCTAAGCCTTTCTCGGCCCCTGGGGCTGTTTTGCCTAGTATGATCAACCGGGGGACCTGGAAAGATTATGTTTGTAGCTCTCGTTCTCTGTCGAGTCTCCGAGGGAACGAACTGGTTATGTTCGAAGGCTATATGGGAAGAGGCCCTTCCATTAGCTGGGATCGGAGCGTGATCGATAGATCTAGGTATCGGAGGCGGGGGAGGCAGATCATCTCTCTGCTCAAATACCTGCTGCGAGACCTGGTTAGGTCTCGAGCTCGTGCTGGCTAAGTTGCTTCCCATTGCCGTGGTGGCTAACGAGTTAGGTGCAGGAGTGATTCCCGTAAGNGTGAACGGGAGAGAACTCGAGATGTCCTCGAGGGAAAGACGGATCAGTGACGAGATCTCGAAAGGTCACCCCTGATCCTCGCCTCTGCGAAGGCTGAGACAAGTGTACCAACGATCTTGTCTTTTGTTCGACTTGTTGCTGTCGGGATGCCAGCTGGTTAACCAACCGTTAATTTTCCTGGGTTCGACTCACCAGCTGTAGCATCATCTGTCGGATCTCAGACAACTGATCCGAAACCTGGCTCGTGGCTAATGCCAGAGGCTGTGATCCGAATGGATTATGTTGGTCAGGGCCTCCGAGCGTTTGTGATCTCGGAGCTGGGCCGTCAGGTAGCCTTCGGGGAGCCAGCTGAGAGTCAGCAGGTTCCAATCGACCCTCCGTGGCGGGGGAAAACTCGTTTGGAGAGTTGGAGCGGCGAGGTTCCGGAGGTCCAGAATCTGCGTGAGTCGGTGAGCTATTGCTCGGTGCTAGTGGTAAGGACTCAGATTGATTCGAGCCACCTTTGGCTGGATCCATCTTCTTAGCTATCGGTGTAAGGGATTCGATTACTCAGGTCCCCACAGACGGCGCCAAATTGTGAGGGTTAGATCTCACAATTACTTTGAACTAGGTTAAAACAAATAGATTTGTGGAACAAGGCGGGAACGAATCCCGTTTTAGCTTAAGAAAATGGGTCGACTTTGTGTATCACTTTTTATTAATCAATAATGAAGAATTTACAAGAGAATAGTTGATCTTTTAATTTGAAATCTCTAGCTGGAAAAAATATCAGCCAGGAGAGCCCCAAGTCTCCGTCTTCCCCCTCCTTTTGTAGCTCTCAGTCACCCTCGAGAATTAGGTACCGGCTCCCGAGATTCCCTCTCCTGAGATCTCGCCAACCGCTCAGCCTTCTGTTGACCATCCATGCTACGCCGTCACAGTACTCCTCTCCGTACCTCACGTAATAGGCCCACAAAGCTTCCGGCCCAACAATTCAAGCAGCCCTTCCTTTAATAGCCTATAAGCTTTAGGCCCAACACTTATGATCTCATTATCGTTCATGATCGGAATCGCATTTTCTTCCCTTTACTTTATCTTCCATCTCATATGTAGTCCATCGCATATGATAGTTCAATTTCTTTTTGACACGTCTTCGTCTTATCGAATACCTCAATATCTCATTCACAATCCTCCTCATTGTTGCCTTTACGGAAAAACATAACAACTGGACAGCACATGAGATTGTTGTAAGTGTCACCCGTAAGCACATATATCAGTCGTATATTGCTCATGGTGGACCACAATAGTTACAATAACCCATTGAAGAAGAAACGGCGGTCCAACTTGGACAGAATACTTTAGACCCTTTTCAGCCCACTACACTTAGAGTTCCAAGTCGAGCTAAAAATTTGGGTTCTTATTGGAATTCCTATGTGTCATTCTTTTTTTTCCTTTTGTTGTTTTCTCATTTTCTGTTAACTCTGTTTTGGTTACTTTCCCCACAAATAATATATTACCTAGCGTTAAAAAAAAACTGTATTGTTTCAAACTTTCAAATGTAAGTTTTGCTACTTTGAAGGTATCGTAAGAGTAAAAAAATAATAATTAAAGAAAACAATTTGAGTTAAACAAATTGGAGAGTATAGACAAAGACAAAGGATAAATAGACCTGAACCTAATTTGGTTACTAGGTTCTCGTAAAAAAGAAGCATCTGGCCGTAACTTTGAGGCAACAAAAAAGGACTTTTAGATGCCATTTTATTAAGTGTAAAAAGTGTATTGCATTGCGTAAATTCCTCTATTGCAGTTAAAAAAGATTTATTTTTCATTTTTCGCCAGATTTATTTCTCTTCAACTCGTCATCTTTTGTTTCATTGGTTTAATAAAGGGAGAAAAATAACGTCTATCTTTTTATTTTATTCATATATACCATTTGATTTTGCATCGTATCTAGAAAGTCCTAATCGTATCTTCGCTTTTGTTTATTTTGAGATTTTAAGCTAACCAGAACACACGTAGACTAGCACTACCATTTAAGTAATATTTTAAAGAGATATATTCAAGAATGATTTAAAGTAATTTGTATTAATATCTGAAATATCATATTATTTAAACAAAAATTTTAAAATGAATTCACCATTAAAAAATGATGATTTTAATTATTTTTTTCAAATCTACTATTATTGAAATTATTTTAAATAATGAATTTTAAGTGATTTTAAGTTGTTTTAGGAGAACTCCTTGTTTTTTTTTTTTTAATCGTAGCCTAGTGGCAAATAGTTCCTCTCACTAGAGGCAGGTGCAGGGTTCGAATCCTGGTTTCGTGAGATGGATGCAGAGGTGGTGCAACCACTGGCCCACTTGCTCCTCTCGAGAACTCCTTGTTATAAATACAAAAATTTAAATAATCTAGTTTTAGGTTAAATTATAAAGAATTTTTTTTTTAAAATCACAACCATTTCTTAATGAAAAAAAAAGCTAGACTAACCTTTAAAAGTCATAAATAACTAAAATAACACCATAAAATATTGGGAGACTTACAAAAATACACCTTTGTATTGTCTGTTTTTCAAAAATACCCCTGCTTGAAAAAATTTTATTTTTACACCTCCCTTTTTAATGAAAAAGACCATTATACCCCTAGACTAAAAGAAACCCTAAACGTTAAACCCTAAACCCTAAACCATAGTTCCTAAACTTTAAACCCTAATAGCTAAACCCTAAACCCTAATCACTAAATCCTAAACCCTAAACCCTAATATTTGAGGTGTATATTTGAGAACCATTAAAAGACAGGTGTAAATGTAAAATTTCTTTTCGTTTTAAGTGTATTTCTGTAAATTAATCTAAAATATTAGTGTTATTTGAGTTTATTTAATCCTAGAGTATCATTCTAACAACTTGTTAAAAAAACAATATTACTAGAATGTCATTAATGAAATTCGCTAGAAAGTGCAAAAAATCTAGAAAACAAATCTCTAATGACGTTAGCTTCTCTAAATTTATAAATTTGTATACCAATTTGTGTTTTTGAACCTCAATTTTTTCAAAACTACAAATTTATCTACATACGCGAGGATAAAAATTTATTAATCTATCGCAAATGTGTTTTTTCCACTGATTTTTCATCATTGACGCTACAAATTTTTAAGTGTCTCACTGATTTTTCTGAAAATCATTGCAGATTTATTCTACTTTACTACAGAATTTTTGTTTTTATAGAATTTTTGTACAACTATTACAAAACACCACATATATTTTGTGACATTTCTGTTTTTGGTCGGAAAAATTTGAAAAAAGACACTATAGATTTTTTTCTCTCTAAAAAAGTCTGTAGTTTGCCTACCGACTTTTTTTAGAAAAGTAATTTACTAAAAAAACATAAGTCACTACAGATTTATTTTATATTGCTACAAAGTTTTAGAGAGTCACATATTTATATACTTTGAATACAGATTATCTCTTGTCATGACGCTATAGTTTTTTCGCTGAGTAGAATAACACAAAAAATTTCCGCCAACAAAAGTTTGTGTTACAATTTTATTTATTGTTTTTTATTTTTCAATGTTTTATTTATGTTGCTACAGATTTGTATAATAAATTACTGAATTAAAATACAATTAAAATAAATCTTTAACCACATCTAAAATAAATTTATTTATTAATTTTAATGTTCTATCATTTTTTTCTTACTTCTATATTTATATTTAAATGTATTAACTCTTTTAAAAAAATTATGTTTACTTTCATTAATTTATTTAAATTAAAAAAATATAGTTCTTTATATATTTTTTAAAAAAACTAGAAATAATTTTATTTGATTTTATCTAACTATTTTTTAATTTGTAAAATTTTACTTTTTTAAATACTTAATACTTTTATTAATGTTTCTTATTTTTATTAATCTTAATAGGTATCATTATTTTCTGTCGATTTTTAATATTTCTTATTTATTTTCTTTTATTTAATTATAAAATTATAATAATTTTAATATTCATTTTTATTAGTTTGAAATAAATTTTCATTTTATATTAAATTACTTGTTTATTATAATAAAATTTTTAAGTATAAATTTAGTTTTTTAAAATTTTCATTTTATAATTAAAATTTTGATTTTAAATATTTATTAACTTAATTTTTTATTTTATTATAAATTTTTTATTTTTATTTTTAATCTTCGTTTTTAATACTTAGAAATAAACTTTTTGTTTAGAATTTTATTTTTAAAATTTTATTTTCAAACTTTTATTTTTATAATATATTTTATTATTTTTAATATATTTTATAAAATGGACATTTATTTAATTTAAAATTATTATTTTGAAATTTATTATTATTATATTTAATGATACAATTTGTTCTTTTATTATAAAATTTTATTGTTAATTTTAACTTTTTATTAATTTATAATATTTTTTTATTTTCTTTTTCGCTTTTTTATTTTCGTTTCTATTTAAATTTTTTAGTTGTTTCTAATTTTTCATTTTTCTTTTTTGTTTGAATTCGTGTGAAAAAGTAAAACAGAATTGCATTTTCAAAATTATGATGAATATTTAGGTTTAATATTAAATTTCCATAAGATTAAAGTTAGTTTAGTAAATGATTGTTAGTCTAGTAATTTTCAAGTTTTTTAAAGTTATTCTAAATAATTTTCTATTTTTTAATTTACCAAAACCTTCTAAAAACTTATGAATAATAAAATCCTTTCTAATGCTGACTTCAATACACTTTCCTAAGTTTGACATAAGTGACTCATCGTGAGCTCACATTCACAAGGAAAAAGGAAAATTGACAAAAAATCATGAACTTTCGAATGTAAGTCATAAAAAACATTAATCCACAAACACGCCATAAAAAATCACATATTATCGTTGACCAAATCATTTTAAATCTGGTCCCCACGCAGGACCAGGCGGCAATTGATAAGCGACACCATTCTCATCATAAAAAACCATGGTCGGACCACCCATCTCCGGGACAGGCGAACTCTCCAGTTGGTCTTCCAGCTCCTCCGCAGCAACCTGGGAAGCAAGCGAAGGGCCGGGAATACTTCGTCACGATCCTCCGCTCTCTCCAGTAGACGAGCTCGTCCCGAATGATGACGACGATGAAGACGTCAGATCCGTAGACGACGAGGCAACAACACGAGAAGTGACGCTAAACGATTCACCAACAGCATGGGCAGCGGCCTCAACTGGTTCGTCAACAACATGCAAACTAGTATCAATAACTCCTATCGCCGCCTTGGACGATGAAGAAGACATTGAGTCCGTAGAAGAAGAAGACGTCGGAACCGTAGACGACGAACAATCTCGTCTAATCATGACAAATTCAACTAAGGAACGAAGCAAAAAGAAACAAGCATCAATTTTCGATTCAAAAAACAAACAAAAAAAAGAAAAACAAAAACAAAAAAAAAAGAAATAAAGACGAACCGTGTCACAGAGATACGAAACCGAACTCCACCAGATAAAAAAAGAAATCAATGGCGATAAAAGGAAGAATCCAAAAGTTTATAAAGTTGATCTGCAAAAAAAAAAGAGAAAGAAACAAAAGAGGCGAAGTCAATAAAGAAGCAAACGAAACAAAAAATAAATTATAATAATAAAGGAGAAATTAAAAGACGAGCTGCAGCAAGTAATTTACTTTCTTTGCCAACAGAGACGAACCACAGCTCCTAGCAAAACAAGAACAAAACTCGAGCAAAGCTTTAAACCAGACAGAGCCGAACCAAAGCGCGCGGAAGCACCGAAACGGAGCACGCGGAAGCGCCGAAACGGAGCACGCGGAAGCGCCGAACTGGAGCACGCGGAAGCTCCGACCAAAACGACGCTGAACTCAAGCAAAAACAACGAACCAAACAACGCCAAACCACGAGAGAAACAAGCGACACACGTTGACCGAACTCGGAAAAGACGACAAACCAACAAAAGCGGTTGACCGAACCGCTCTAACGGACGAACCGCGAAAGGGAAGCACACGCCGAATTGAGTTCCTTGTTTAGTAGACGAACTAATCTCTAATCAAGGAAGCTTGATAGACAAGTCGGAAGACAAAGGCGAGATAAAGACAGCGGCGGAGACGAACCGAGATCGAATGCTTGATGGTCGAACCAAACTCAAACGAGATTGAACAAAACTAAGGCGAGATAAAGAAAAGCTTGATAGTCAGACCGAGATCAAACTTTAAGATGTGTTAATAATGGCCGAATCAGAGAACAAAATAATGGCTGAACCAAGAGAACGAACAAGAAGAAGAAACAAATTTGAGAAAGCCGAACTAATATGTTATTTTAATAAAAGGAAGTGGCGGCTTTAGTATAAAGAGCAACAAAGGAACTTAAAAAACAAAACCCTAGCCGATGTGTTGTATAAACCGAACCAATGGCCGAACCGGGATAAGTCACTGACCAGACCAACAGCCGAACCAACCAATGGAAAAAGCAAAAACTAGAGAGAGAAGGAATAGAGAGAAATTTACCTTGTGAAGATGAGAGAAGTAGTAAAATAAGAGAAGTAAAAGAGAGGCTTTATAGAAGACGAGAAAAAGATGGGGAAAGATAATAATGCCTCGGTCTCCAAACTACAAATAGGGTGACGACACGTGTCAGCCAAGATCT
>OVAN01010682.1:0-15485 GCA_900406275.1 Anastatica hierochuntica | reverse complement strand
GTTATTATAAATTTTATCACTTTATAAAATTTTTTATTTTTGAAACAAATTAAAAATTTAAAATATTTATACTGTAATAATTATATGAATAAGATATTGAAATATTCCAATGTTATTCATATTTAAAGATAGTCATATTCATTAGATACATTTAATAAAATTTCTAATATATGTTTAATTTAAAAAATCACACATGAAAAAATTTGTGTACTTCAATTTTAATAAGATATATTATATTTATTAGGGATAGGCAAATTAACCGGAACCGAAAAACCGAATCAAAAAACCGATAATTGAAATCGAACCAAAACCAAAAAATGAAAAAAGACCTGAACGGTTTCAATTTTTGAGAACGTAAAGAACCGAACCAAAATTTTTTGGATAACCGAAAAGAACCGGAATATAAAAAATTACCCAAAATATTTAAAAAATATTTAAAATATTTGAAAATACCCATAAATAACCAAAAATATCCAAAATTACCCGAAATTTTATATCTAAATGGTGACTTTTTTACTTGTAACCAAACCCGAATCGAAACCGAAACCGAACCGAACCGAAAACCTTTCATTTCCAGTATGGTTCCTAAATTTAGGAATCAAATTAACCGAACCAAATCGAACCGAAGAACTGAATGTCCACCGCTAATATTTATACGTCAATGCGAAAAAGAATTCAGAGTAAGATTATGTTAAATGAATAAGAGAATATAATACTCTTAAGCGTAGACTATATATCATAATGAAGAACATATTAAAGATTATATTAAATGAATAAGAGAATATAATACTCTTAAGCATAGACTATACATCATAATAAAGAACATACTATAACGACCTATAGAAGTTCGAGTAAGTTTAATATCTTGGAGAATCTTTCATGTGAATGAGAAATTATAGTAAATTTATTTTTTTTAATTCATCATATATATTTAATAAGATATTTAGTAGATCTATGGTAAATTAATAAAGTGCATTATTTAAAATATCACACATGAAGTGAGTTGTGTCTTCTCCTTTAATAAGATAGATGGTATATGTGGTTATAGACTCACTCAAATCGTAGTAAAAGATCAATTATACTTTTCATACTTTAAAAAATGTAATTAGATGAAGTTAACTAAGGAAGTGATAAATATTTTTTACAAAAAATATCACATAGTATATTAAAAAATATTGAACGACGGTTTTGTTAGTGTTGCTTTCATTCGTTTCAAAATGATAGAATTACTTTTAGTTTTCTCATACATATTCAAACAAAAAGAAGTTAAAGCAAACTCTAAATCCAATATTTTCTGAAGTCAATAATTTATTTATCATAAATCAATGAGACCCTTGAACATCTTCATCAGTTCAATCTTATTCTTTTATTGTTTCTCAACTCCAAGTCCATAGTCCTCCATTCCTTTCGGTTCAATTCTTGTGCAAGCACCCATTTCTTCTTCCTTAACACCTTGAAAGCATCTCGAGAGACTCCACCAATGAGTTTCATAATCATGTTTTGAGAAGAAAAGAAGCATTGTCCACTACGTCTCAAGCCGTACACATGATGAATAGCTCCATTGAGACCTTCTTCCTCCTTCTCCTTCACCACTAAACACTCCCCGTCGTAACCCGCAACGTTCCAGTTAATCATCCTCTCTCTGTTCTCAATCCGCTTCACTAGTACCCACTTGGGATCATCAGTGAGAATATCCTCCAGGGCATAGACGCAAGTTACTTCCTCCTCTGCCATTATCAGGTTTAGTTCCTTATCCGCGGCTGCTAACACTATCTTCTTCCAGCTCTGTTTTTCTGAAGGCGGTTTGACCGGGATCAGACGAGCTTGCTCTGTTTCTGGATTGAAAGCGACGATGCTTCCGTCGTTTCTCAACCAGTGAACATATCCGTCCAAGTAAACCGGTTTACTGTCCAGCACGAGAAGGCTTGAGCAGCAAGTAACCGTGCTTTCCGATAGTTTCCAGCAAGAATCTCCAGTGCTCACCTCGAAGACATACACTGTTTCTTCGGCTTTCTTCTGTCCCGCTATGCAAACAACATTGAATCTTTGAGTAATCGGATCGACAGCGAACCCTATGCAATTTGCTCTATACCAAGCAAGTGTAAATTCTTTCCTCCCCCTCATCATATAAGATTCACGAGTACTGATAATATCAGGGAGAAGCTTTGATTCAGAGTGATCTACCGATCGCAATCGACACGACTTCCCTGCAAGGGGATTCGCAACGCATAGACCTCCAACGAAGAGTAGGGCAAGACCGGAACATGATGCGAGAAGCTCTTGAGGCACGAGATCTTTGATTCTTGTTGACCTAAAAGCGCCGTACAAGGAGGACAAGTGCCAGAAGAGGATGTTGGAGCCGAAGGTGGAGATGTGAAACAAGCTACCGGATCCGACCCGAGATAAGTATTCGGATTTGAAATACGGGTCTTCCGATATATGCAATCTGATTGATCTGTTGGTGCATTGCACCATAGCTAGAGACTTGGGATCTAATTTGAAGAGAATCTTCTCGAGGAGAGGAAAAGGTAAGCTATCCATTGATCGATCCAAGTTAGGTCAAAACAATAACAAAAAAGAGTGTTAGGGTTTTTGGTTGCTTGAGTTCTTTGATGTGATTCTGCGTAATTTGTTCCTTCTTGTTGATGAGGTTTGGCTGTATTTATATATACGTTCCGATAAGAAAACTTGCACGCCAAGTAAAAAAAAGCAACATATTATTATGCATTTAATATTTTTCTTTTTTGATAATCAATTACAGATTCCATATATTAAAAGCTAACTAAACAAAACTCAAAAAAGTTTCCTTTTTTCAATAATCTCTAATCTCCACCTTGGAGAGACTAATTAAGAGTTTGTCTCCATACTTACGGACCAAAAATATATATTAACATAATCATTTCACATAGTTTATCACATCTCACACTTCAATATTTTTATGAATATTTTAACCCAAAAAATTATGAAATAAATTAAATCCACTGCAAGCTATCAATTTTGATTAGTTGTTATGTTTTTAAATTTAAAGAGTTAGTTTATTTTCGGCGTGTAGGTAAGAATGACTTTCGTGACTTAGGACCTTTCATTGCATCTGGTCGAGAGGAATGAATCTTGTATTCACACATGAGGTTCACTGGAAGCAGATATTGATGAGTTTGTGTATGTTGGCCGTTTGGCAAACCAAGATTCTATCTACCGATCCTTCTTTTGCCAGTGTGTTGAGGTTGGGAATATCACTGCAATGTATGTTGAGGGTTTGCAGATGTGCGTATAGGAGGGTATTTCTCAACATGCTTTTGACTTGTTAGGTCGGGCTGCTCTTACCCATCGACATGCTCGTTTGGCAATTTCAATATTTTGCCTTTGTTGTAAAAAATTTTAAGATGGAATGAGTATCTTTCGAACGTTTATGGACAAGGTCAGTGGCATAGATGAGGCAAATCAGATAGGTGACACTGTTGTTGGCGCAATCCAGAGCATGGGCTCACCCATCGCTCCTAATCGTTGGATAATGTTCTATTTCATAACTTGGCTTGTATGGTATTCTCTTGTTTTGTGTCAAGTATTCTGAATTTCAATTGTTGTCTTTGTCCGTTTATTTTCATGTAATATACTATGTTCTTAATGTAATCTATGAAACCTCTTCCATTCAAGCAAACATCATTGCATTTCATTACTATATTTTGGGCTTGTTCCATCTTGTTCCAGCGTCGTAGTTACAAGAAAAGATATCTTTAACATTTTATATACAAAATAAAGTATCCTTACTTATTTACATTCCATTAGGCTCCTTGATAGTTGCATCTTTGTCTTTGCGGTACCAGCAAAAAAAACATGCTTAGCCCATACATCTTCTTCATATTTAACCGGTCGTTTTGCTTGTTTGCTACAAAAGAAATCTGCTTCCACATACGACCTTGCTTCTTGCTTATATACACCAAAAAAGTCAGACTCTTGCCTCGCATTTCAGTTTAACCTGAACCATTTATGGCTAATCAATTATTATGTATTTTTATGTTGTCCTTGATTATAAAGTTTATTAAATAGCTCTATGTCTGTCTGATACAATAACAATATCTTCTTCGTCTGGAACCACAGTGGATAGGTTATCAAAAAACCATTTCCAAGCTGCCTCATTTTCTGCATCACAACTGCGAAAGTAAGTGGAAATACTTGGAAATTACCATCTTGCATGGTTGCACTCAGAAGACAACCTTTTCGTCTTGTCTTAATTGTTGTGGTATCAACTAGAATCACTTTCCGGAGGTGCTTCATCCCTGCTATTGATGCACCATGTGCAAAGAAGAGGTATTTGAACTGTTCCTCTCTTTTTTTGTGAGCTTGCTTTCGATTTTGTACACTGTCCCTGGGTTGGCTTTTTGTAACAAGTACATGTAGATATATAGAAGTTAAAAGCTTCTCTCATCACTTCCCCTTGACTTTAGTATTGCTGCTCCTCGTGCTCTCCATGCCTTGCTATAATTTATGGAGACTTCTAGCTCGGCCACCAGAATCTCAACAATTTCATATGCACGAGGTCCCTCCTTCCCATTCGCGTACCTGGTTCTCAACACATCACCAATCAGTGTTGTTGTTGCATGCTTTTCGTATTAGCCACAAAATGAAATGGAACATGTATGTCGGAGGTTCAATGTCCTTATCTGAAAATTGTCTGAGTCTGGAGCCACAACCCTTGCATAAACTCTCCATTGGCAAAGGGAATCCACATAATTTGCAATGACCCTCTTTGTATCAGATTTTGACTGTGTGAACCGGAACATCTGCAGTTCAATCTTGTTTGCAAACACTTGTCCCTGGTATAAGTCTTCATCTACAATCAGTGCTTCATCTGCTCCTTCTAGCTAACCAAATGCATCATCAAAAACACCTTCTGCATCTCTCACTTCGACCTCTTCTTGGTCCCTTACTCTATCAAATAATACGGTGAGGCTCCTGTTAATATTGGCAGGTGAGTATCTGCATTCCAACACTGCTCTGCTAATATCAACTTGTTGTCTTAATCCTGCTTGCGACCCACCAACATTTGACTACGTGCCTTGAAAGTCTGTCACAAAACATATGCTTCTGTGTGAACTCTCTCCAATGTGCATTGTTGTTGGCGGCACATGACCTTGAGAGTTTGTTGCTAGTGTCATATGCCCTGCAGTATTTGCTGCTGAGCATTCGTTAAGAGCATCATAATCAGCGTATACATGCTCACACTCCCAGAATTGCCTCATTAATTGATCATCATTGTCAGAGAGGTCAAGCGGAACACTCTCTGTTGATGCAATTACATGATTTTTCCCCTTCTCTGTTGCACGTGCCTTGCAAAGTTGGTGACCAAGCTCTAACTCACATTCAGACTCATGGCTTAGCTGCTCATTGACTTCAGTTATCTGCTTGCTAGTTCCTTCAATTAAGCTCTCCAATGTTTGTGGGGTTGTTGCATCTGCGAATCGTATAATGCTGCTATAGTTAGTTAGGGGCAGTTCATCGTCATTCTGATTCTCTACACTGGTGAGCTCATTGTTTGTCTGTGTTGACACGTATGTGTTAGTTAAAGGCGCACTCAGTAAGAGGATCCCACAATTGTTGAAAAGCTCCTCAAGGTTGCGTTGTTTTCGGTTGTGTCCCTCGCAATCAACGTCATTGGCACCTCCGCCCATTTCAATCTCTTCCTCATCAAGGAGTTTTCCATCAACTCTCATAAACAAGTTTATGTCGTCAACCCTTTTTCTTTCTTCCATAAAACTCATGAGTCTGTTGTTGTCTAAAGGTACTTTTCTGTTAGCTGATCCAAGCGCTTGTTCATCAGATGGCCAGAAGCTTAGTGTTGGGATGACATCGATAAGTCCAAACACATGGGTAAATTTTACCTCTCATCTCCACTTTTACCTCTCGTGCTTCATCTTCTTCTTCTTCGTTCTCTTTCTTTTCCAATATGTTCTTCTTTCCATCATTACTCCACCTTCTTTCTTCAGTCTGGTTTCTTTTATTCTTCTTCATGGTCTTGAAATCTCTGCCTCATGAACTCATCATCTTTGTGGTGCAATCTTCTCGCTCTCTTTGATTTTTCTCTTTCTCAGCTTCAGGACTATCTCATGGTGGCTTGCTCTTTCTTTCTCCACCGTGATGAACTCTATCTCACTTCTCCTTTACGGTAAGATCACGTCTCCCAGTCTCTCTCAACTTCTGTCTCTCTATCGGGTTCTGTTCTTCCTATCACTCTCATCACCATCTCTCTCTCTCTCTCTCTCTCTCTCTCTCTCTCTCTCTCTCTCTTAATCTCCATCCCTTTCTCTTTGTGTCTTTTTATTTTATTCTCATCTAACATAGGATGGCGACTGGAAAAATTAGGTTAGGTGTTTGCTTTTAATAGAAGGTTTAATTTGGTTTAGGGAAAATCTCTACTCAATGAAATTAAGACATAATCATACCGATTTACCTAAGTCATATTTTTTACAGGGAAAAGAAACCACTGTTGTTGGCTCGTGCCTTGCACTGACATGGATTGATTTCGTGAATTCCATCGTAAAAGTTAATGTAGTACCTAAACCTAAAGAATGCATCTTCATTTTGTCTTATTGTGCAGTTGTTGTTTTAAATTACGTAACATATTTAGCTGTCGTGTTTGACATAGCTTGGATTCAAAGAGGTTCAATATATGAAGACCACATGGTGTTTGTACCAGACTAGGTCTTTATGGGCTTGGTTAAGGTAAAAATGAACTACCTTTTTGTTTATACCAGACTATCAATTCGTGAATTCCATCGTATAAGTTAATGTAGTATCTAAAACCTAAAGAATGCATCTTTATTTTTTTGTCTTTTTTGTTGTTATTTTAAATTACTTAACATATTTAGCTGTCATGTTTGGCGTAGCTTGGATCCTAAAAGTTTAATATATATATATAGGTCATGTGGTGTTTGTACCAGACTATGTCTTCATGGGCTTGGTTAAGTTAGAAACAAATTTGGGTTCTTTTAGACAATAGATCTTTGCCTTAGTAAGAGATTGGTGGGTGTCTCGGCTAATTGTCGTGTTTTGATGAACCAAAGGTCAAGTCCCTCAACCAAAATATGCTCCAATGATAATAGTGGAATGATATTAAAAGGAGCTAATAGTTTACACCACAAAGGTTCGATATGTCTTGGCCAAGATAATGAGCATGCCGCCTTGAACGTTCTCTACATACTCAGTAAGTAATCATCTGAATGAGATTTTTCTTAGTCTCTTAAGCATTCTTCATTTCTTAATCATTCTACTCGATCATCTCTTAAGTTTTATCCTGGTAAAAAATATGTTGATTTTTTCCTTATTTTCTTGGTCTTGAGCTCCTTAATGATTTTTTTGGACCACGATCTTATCTTGTAGCTACTAGGTTTGAAGAGTTATTTTTTTATGAGAAAGTCATCCACACGATTTTTCAGGAGTGTGTTTATAAATTTGTACTTCCGAAATATATTTTGTCGTAGTGGGTAATATATAACAATCCCGTAAATACCCAAATGGCCAAATTACACATCATTATAAATAAATCAATTTTGTGTTTATGGTAATAGATTTTATTAAAATAAATGCAGATTATTATTGTCGATTATTTTACTAAATAATTCAACCTTTTGACCACTCTGTATGTCTTGTAATTTGTATTTGGAGAGTCATTTGTACAATATTTCTAAGCATAGACACGTTTAGATTTTGTTGTAGATTTTTCAAATCGGCCTAGAATTCTTCTACTAAGTTTCATCTCGAAAATTTTCGTTCTCGATTCAATAACACGGTCTACTAAGACTTGAACGTTAAAAACCGCAAGGAAGACAATTTTTCATCGTCTTAAGATATTAACCCTTGTTTTTCCTTGTCTCTTTAGCTCTCTAAAAATCAAATGTAGTCATCAACCATTTTGAAATGAAAGATCTGAAATGGTAACAACTCTAAAAATCCACCTAAACATATGTAGAAGTTGGTAATTTAAAAGTGAGACAAGAACTTAGTTAGGTACAAAGTGACTCGAGCATAGCGAGAAGGGAAGTACTCCTTTGCTAAAAGGAGGGCAAAGCAACTCATTAACGCATGTTGATGAGGGCCTATGCTGGATGGGATTGGATTCAATTAAGGAATGAATTCCCCTTCCCTCCTAGTCCCTTCCTTCCCTCACATCTAGAGATAGAGTACCTCTCCTAGAGAATTTATTTCTCTAGTCACGTCAGTGCGTTTCACTCGAGTAAGAAATTCCTGCGGATCTTGAGGTACCTGCGAATGTAATGTTTATGGATGGAAACTAGCCTTTCGGCGCTAGAGCCATAGCAAGACCACAACACTCTTCTTTTGTTTTCTTTCAATCTTATCTAACTATTGATAAGATCTAGACCAAATACGAGATGACACGACGTCGAAAGTCAACCTGACCGCTTTCTCTCCGATAACCAAACCGACCCGAACCGAAAAAAATTTAGTTCCTATTTGGTTATCAAAATTTAGGAACCGAAAGAACCGACAACTGAAAGACCAAACGCCCAAGCCTACTGGGTACATGGGCTTGAAATATTTGCTTGACTTGTTCTATGGCCGTCATAGCTAAGTTTGCTTCTCTTAGCGCATCATTCCCTAACTCTAACAGGGTTAGTTATTGGGCATTTTCACCTCTTTGCGTATGTCTCCATCTACTGCTTCAAAGCCTGCACCCATGTCGCGACCATGAATCCATCCCGACAGTTCTTATGGCTTCTGCCATCTCTTCGAGCTGCTTCCTTCTAGTTCTGAGCTGAGCCATCATCTATTGTCGACTGAGTGTTGTTGGTGTTGTAGTCGTCGTTTCTGTATTATCTTCAACAATGATCACATAGCTTTGGGTTATCCCCTCCCTATAGCGCCAAACTATTAGGGTAAAGAGATAATATGAATCCTTTATTGATATCGATTAGAAAGCAAGATTTACAGCGTGTTAAGGTAATAAAACCCTAGTTCTAGCTATTAACTCTTGATGTATCTTGGTTTAGGAACATGTCCTCCTGCTGAGGTTCTTAAACCTCATATTTATAATAGACCGTAGATGCTCTTTTCTTGGGAATATAAAATATCGTGTATATCCTTAGATATTTAGTATATTTCCTTTTATCTTTTCAATTTACTTATATCCGAGGATTGGAGTTCTTCATGCTTCTTGGCATGGGGAATCTTCCTACTTCCAGGTTAATTGTCGTACTGCTCTAAACCAGTATGATTTCTCATGGATTATTTTATTTCCAAGGAGTAATTAATTATAACATCAAAAAATTTAATATCGTTGTTTTAAAATAAATATTAATATATGACTCATATATTTATAAAAATATTGTTTGTGGTACAAACAATAAAACAAAGTTGTTAAAGATTATCATAACAATAATATTCAAACAAAAACACTAAAATTATGATTTATATTCATTGATATTAGATTAATATATAAATTAAACCTTTGAAACTTTTAAAACTTTATTGTTGACAATATATAGATTATTTCAAATTCTACTATATATATTATATACTATTACTTTGAATTTTTGAAAAATCAATTTAATTGATTTTCTCGGTTAATATCATGTATCCATAGTTTTTAAATAGTCACACCCATATGGTTGATATGGTCTAACCATTTCTATATGCTATATTTCAGTTCGGTTATGTTTGTATCGGTTTTTCCATATTTAACCCCCCTAATCTGGATAACTTGTATTTGTTGGGAATCAATCCTCAAATCTCCTGATGTAGAAGCATTATTCCACATGTTTTGCCAGTTAGGGATTCAACTTTTTGCCATTTTTCGTGAAAGATATTTTGCTGAAGCATTAATAACAAATCAAAAATATAATGAAAAAAGTAAATATGGATTCTTACTAAACTCAAAAACTTAGAAAATTTAAAAGAAAACTTATAGTGAAGAATTCCAAATACATTTTGATATCTTTCTCGTTCGAGGACAACGATTGGAAGTATATGTATATACATTTCATTTTCACATATTTTTATCCATTACAAAAAGAACCTTTTTATCAAAATATTGAACTAAAAACTTAATAAACTTGATTTTATAATTCTTCCGAAACCAATATGCGATAACTGCTGCAAGAGAGGTGCAACTACTGATGTTATCACATTTCGCTCGATTTAAGAATATATTTTAGAAGCATTTTCATCATTTAATTGTTGAATATAGATGTTTTAGAATTACTTTCGAATACATTTCAGAGTCTTGTGTCTAGAGTCCTTTAGGGTGTGAATTTGTACATGCATCCTCTTTTCTTTACTCTTTTTCAGGTAATTGGATCAACAAACGATTGAACGGAACCATCCTAGTCAAGAATCGAGAGATAAGACAAAGAAAAATGAAGAACAGAGCCTCAGCGACCCAACGCAGTGACCCACACACCCATGAGTAGACAGTTGCGAGAGTGGAAAGATCTAGCGATCCACGCCTAGCGATCCACGCTGCTCGCTACACCAGACAGTGATTTGGAGCCCCGCATCGGTCCAACGCAGCGATCCACGCATCCATGCGCAGAGAGTTGTGAGAGACTGTAAAGATGCAGCGATCCACGCTCAGCGATCCGTGCAGGTCGCTACTCCTAACAGGGAATCCGGAAGATCTCCATCGATCCACTCCAGTGATCCACACATGTCTTCGCAAATCGCTGAGCTCCTGAAGACTCGACGTAGCCATGCAGCGACCCACGCACAACTATCCAAGATGGAACTTACCAGGATGATTCTCGATTTAAGGAGCTTAATGACAAAATAGATAGGCTCACAAGGCTAAACCAAACACTACAAGAAAACAGATAAATTGTGACCAAAATAATAGTCCTTAAATAGTCGCAAATGTCGACTTGCAACTATTTAGCGATTAAATTAAGTAGTCGTTAGTAAATGGTCGCAAAAATATATAGTCGCAAAACAGTATGTGTTTTGCGACTTTATTACGACAATATTACTTAGTCGGTTATTTGCGACTGATTTATGACCATTGTTTTTAGTCGTAGAACTGTGATTGATTTCACACTTATTTCTACAGACGAAAATTCCATACTAAATTGTGAGTACGTTCTGTAGTCATATATTTAAGAGTATTTTATGATTAATTTTATAGTTACAGATACGCGACTATATAGTGACGACGTTATGTAGTCATATATTTAAGACTATTTTCTTATTAATTTATAGTCGTAGATTAGAAACTATATTATGACTTTGTTTTAGAGAGAAAATTGCGATGTTATATTTAGTTGCAGAATAATCTCTTTTTTGCAACTGTTTTCAGACTATATTTTAGTCACATAATGACAACTATTTTGTATCTTATGTTTCTGGTTTTGATTGACCATAATTAGATTCATGTTTTGTTTCCAACTTTAAAAAACACAAAGTAGACAAGCTGAAAATGACAATCCACAGTAGTTAAATATATTATCAAACATATATGTTCCATGGTTTACAAAAAGATTAAAACTAGACATGTTCCAGGTTACAAAGTTGTCTAGAATCTGAAATTAAACCATGTACACAAAAGTTAGAAGGAGAAAGTTATTGGGAATTTTGTTCATGAGTGTTGTTGGTGCTGGTGTTGGTGTTGGTGTTGGGAATTGTTGGTATTGGTGTTGCCGAGGATCGTCTTGCCATAAATTCAGCAAAATGGTTGGGGTCCTTGTCCTTCATATACTCCAGAAGCATCTCCATTGTTGTCTTCGAAGCTCTAGCCTCTTCAACGCGATGAGCATTCTTTGCGGCTTGTTCCGCGAACTTACGATTAGCAGCTTCTAGCTGAGCCTTCATCTTTGCGAGAGATGAGGCAGAGAATCATGCGACCTCTTGTTCTTTCTACTCGACAAGAACTTCAGCTAGACTTCCAAGGCCAAAGTGTCCTCCCCGTCCATATGTTGTAGTACATTAGTAATATAAGGCATAACAATTAAAGTCAGTAAAACCATCAAAGAATATTCACAAAAACAAAAGATAAGCTGCTAATCGTAACTGCTAACAGAACAGAAGAGAAGCTGCTAACAGAACAAAAGAGAAGATGTTGAAACCAAATATGAAATCTTTATAACTTTTTAGTTACTTGGCAAAAGAAAACAGTAATGTATTCAGTTTAATTAGATGTGAACAAACCAATATAAGCACAAGTAAAACAGAACATGATGAACTAAAACATGTGACCAAATCAATATAAGCACAAGCAACATAAAATACTTAACAACTTGATGAACTAAAACAGAACATGGATAAGATTCAACAATAGACAGAAGAGTTTATACCTGGAGGAAGATCTCGTTTTGTTCTAAAATTGAGAGGGTCCGAGGGGTTGATTGATCGGCTGGATCTAGATTGCCAGCAGTTAACTCTGCCTCTCTTTCTTGTAAGGTCTTCTTGTATGCTTCTGATATGTTGATGGCTTTCTTGTCATCAACAAAACTTCCATCTGCCTTAGTGTAGGCTCTCAAGAAGACCTCACCAAAAGAGACAGGCCTCCTCACCTCCTCCTCCTATAAGAACAAAGACAGATCATGAGTTAATAATAAGAAAAGAAAAAAACCAGATGGAGAAAGTACTACCATTTCTTCCTGGATTTGCGAGTAAGAAGCTTGGCCATCGACATGTTTGTGTCTTCCAAGCCCACCACGCGTTGAATTCCGGCAGTTCGAATAAGTTTGGCTCCTATTCTTTTGTCGTGGAGTGCTCCTGTGCACTTGCATTTGCGCCCAAAGTGTATCTTTTATCCAAATAGGTCTTACCTCTGATTGCTTTGCTTGGCTCACTGTCCCTTTCATCCGCCTCTTCGCAACCTTTAGAAACTCTTCTTTAACAAGAGCAGTGATACCTAGATCCCAACTGTATGATCGCTGCAAAAAATCAAACTTTTGTCAAGTTATATTATGACATAATAAAGCAGAGAATCATCATAAAATAAACCAAAACTAAACATAAAAATTGGTTTATATGAAAACAGAAAGTTACTAGGCTTACTGCAAACTTCCTCCAATATCGTTCTTGAACGGCAATCGGTGTGACCTTCCAGCTGTAGTAAGGTCCATCAAACTTTCATCGAAATATCCTAGCAATGGCCCATGAGAGTTTACCTTTGCCTCTACCACGGAACCTATTTACAAATTTCAGAAGAAAAAGTGCTTCATTAGAAGATTAAAAGCCATCAACAGGTGAATGGCAAGAAAGAACCACTCAAAAGACTTAAAAGCAAATAGAGACAAAACATCTATTACTTAAACATAGCCAGCAGAAGTTATACTTCATACATCGACCATCATCTACTCTTACTATGAATAACTTATAAGGTAATCTTATATACTAAATATTATGATTAACTACAATACCAAACAGAGACCAAACATAAAACAATGCCAATACAGAGACTAAACATAGAACAATACCAAAACAACAGAGAAAATACCGATTGATTAAGACAAAACAACAGATAAAATACCAATTGATTAAGACAAAACAACAGAGAGAATGTCAAAATATAGACAAAAACATAGAACAATTCCACAATCTAAGACAATACCTAAACTACAGAGACAATCTTTTTAACAATGCCAATAATTTTCTTAGACAACACTAAAGCTACGACAATCTAAGACAATACCCAAACTACAGAGACATTTACCATAGATTTCCCAGTTCTTTGCTTAGTCGAGGTAAGTTATGTCGACCCGGTAGAGCTAACAATGCCTCTAAGAGTTCATCATTGTCCTCCGATTCCGAATCATCGGAAGTATTGACGTGATGTTGGATCGGATTATTCAGTGGATGCTCTTGAGTTAGGTGCTGGTTCGGTGGTAGTGGATGACGAAAGGTGTGGTTTTGTGGATGAGGTTGTGTCTGGTGTGGTGGTGGTGGCTGATGAAATGTGTGTTGTTGTGTGTGGTCTTGTGTCTGGTGCGGTTGTGGTGGTGGTTGATAGAAGTTGGATTATTGTTGATGGAGATTGGGAACTTGGCCAGAAGGGTTATCTGGGAGTGTATAGGCTGGATACTGGGTGGGAAGAGATGTGGTTCTGGTTCGGGAGATGGTTCCAGAGGTGGAAGATGAAGGGTTGGGGGAATGCGATGAGTGTTGAGAGGCATTGTTGACAGCAGCGTTGCCATGGGAAGTTGAAGCACCGACGAATTGTGTGGTGGAATCACCAACAGGAGGAGTAGAAGCAGCCGCGGGAGAGGAAGATTCAGGTATGGCGGTAGATTTTCTAGTCACGACGGGAGATTTGGAGCCACCATGGGATCTTCCTCCTCTTCCGGACTTACCACCGCGAGTCCGATTCATTTTAGCCTTCTCGATCTCACAGATTGCAAGTGAGTTCTCGTTTCGGAGCCATCGTTCTTCACTCTGATTTCGAGCTGCCGTATGATTCTGGATTCGTAGAGAGAGAAAGGACAAAGAGATTGAATATGTGTTTATGTTTATCCCTATGTTTCTCGAGGGTTTGAGAGACAAAGCAAATGAATGAAAAAATTAGGGTTAGCAAAAGGGGGGAAACGAAACCGCCAAATAATTAAGGGAAACAAAACGTTTTAGTCGCAAAATAGTCTCAATTTGTGACTATTTTACGACAATATAAATTAAATAGTAGATTTTTATCCCAGTAAAAAATTTTCATTCTTCCAAATGAAATTTATGGAACAATATTTCATTGCTTTTGTTATTGCTAACTAGTAAAAACATGTATTGAGAAGCAACATTTTTTGTAATTGAATTTTGTTGCAAAACCAATCTAAAAATAAGAATAAACCATACAATTACATAACATAATTATGATGATATGTACTAAGAGGAAAAAAAAATTAAAAGACTTTAACTATCTAAAATGTAACTGAAAGAATTTGTTGGGGTCAAAAACTGTCCCGACGAAATCGATGCCTGAATAGGACTACGGAAACGATGTTTTCTCCTTCGGACACAGGAATCGTAAGAATAGCCAAAAACCCAAGGATCCTCATCGTTCAGGCTGTCTCTTCCTGACCTGGCTTCAAAGCTTCGAAGATAGTCGATCATGACCAATCTCCGCATAAAGTCTGTCCATCCGCAAGCAACTAAAGCATCCAAGTGCTAAAGTCAGCATCGATGGTTCTCAGATAACTCTCATGAGGCCACACGATACGTCCTCCGGAGCGATACGAAACCACCAAAAGCGTTGAAGAACCGCGTCGCTTCGAAGAAATGTCTTAACGCTGATTGACGCCAACCCTACGAACGAGTCATGGAACCGATTGACGACTGAACTAGAGGCCGATCTAGACGTCGATTGGAACCAAGACCGGAGGTTCGTCTTGGCGCCGAGACAAAGTGTCCGTCTTGGCGCCAAGACAGAGTATATGTCTTGGCGCCGGTTGGCACTGAGACGCGGATAACGTTCAGTCGTATTCCGTTGACTGAACCATGTCCTTTCTGGTCGTCATTTCCTTCGAATCGTCACTTGATCGTCTCTCGTT
>OVAN01010681.1:0-15485 GCA_900406275.1 Anastatica hierochuntica | reverse complement strand
TATCGCGGAAAACTGTTTCTCGCAGGAATAAGCGGCAACAGCTTTGTGGACCGGNCGGTAAGGCCGATCGTATAGTTTAGACTCTTCCGGTGTTTAAGTTAATCGTTGTCGTTTTATACTATTGATACAAAGTCCACAAGAAGCACGAATTATTGCGACTATTGTCACGACAGTTTGGCGGAAACTCCAATCGAGACAAAACGAGAGACGATCAAGTGACGATTCTAGGGAAATGACGATCGGAAGGGACGTGGTTCAGTCAACGGACTACGACTGAACGTTATCCGCGTCTCAGCGCCAACTGGCGCCAAGATAGACGCTCTGTCCTGGCGCCAACTGGCGCCAAGGACATAGCTTGGTCTTGGCGCCAATTGGCGCCAAGACAGACCTCCGGTCTTGGTTCCTATTGACGTCTAGATCGGCCTTTATTTCAGTCGTCAATCGGTTCCAAGACTCGTTCTTAGGTTTGGCGTCAATCGGTGTTTAGACATTTCTTCGAAGATATGCAGTTTTTTAATGCCTTTGGTTGTTTCGTGTCGCTCCGGAGGACGTATCATGTGGCCTCGTGAGAGTTATCCGAGAACCATCGATGCTGACCTTAGCACTTGAGTGCTCTAGCCGCTTGCGGATGGTCAGGCTTTACGCGGAGATTGGTCGTGATCGACTATCTCCGAAGCTTTGAAGCCAGGTCGAGAAGAGATAGCCTGAACGATGAGAATCTCGGAGTTTTTAGATATTCTTGAGATTCCTGTGTCCGAAGGAGAACACATCGTTTCCGTGGTCCTTTTCAGGCATCGATTTCGTCGGGACAGTTTTTGACCCCAACAACCTTTTGAACTATACCTAGAGGAATGTGGAACTGTACCGCAATACACTATTCATGGATCCCCCAGCATGAATTATCTTTCTAAAAGAAGGAACCACACTCTTAAGGAAATGGTAACTCTGGGGAGAGGCACTTTTTGAGTACATCAAACCAATTCATGTGTCCAGAATGTTATTTCTAAGGTTAAGGAGGATCCAGTGACACGATCAAACACAAGGAGGGTTACAGAAGGTTTTAATCTACTAGTAGAAGCCATTATGAACACAATTGATCTTGGAGATATGCACAAAAATATCCAAGAACTCAACAACCTTCAACAGAGCTCTATTGCACTAAATGGAGACCTACAAGAGGAATTTTCTCGTTTAAGTATCAAAGAAGCTCCACCTCAGAAAACCCAAGGTATGTCTATTTACTTAGTAGAAAAGGAAGCTCATAACACCAAGAATCTCACTGAGATCACACCGGAGCTTCAAGATATTTTTTATTCAAGTAATTCAGCTTTTAGTGAGGAAATAGAGCAAGGAGAGGAATCTAAGAGAAATCACGTGAAAACACTTGAAGAACTCAATTATCATAACATCAATGATCTTCAAGAGGGGAAAATCATCAAGGAATTTAAGTTGGATGGACAGGAACAAGCATTGACCACTTCAACTTGAAAACTGCATGTATCGAGCCAAATTTAGGTATTTTCGATTTATAAAATATGTGCAGGTAATATGGAACAACCTATTTGTTATTAGAGGCTCAAAGAACGAAGGTTCAAGCCTCTGCAAAGTTGTGCTTATTTTATTTGTTATTTTTATTTTTTGTCTAATTAGGTTTATTAGTGTTTCCTTTTATTGTCCTGTCACTTTGAGTCATTTTCTATTATTTGAGTCGACCTAATTAGGTCTTTAGCTAATAGGACCATTATATAATGTCCTCTTGAAGCCTTGTAAGTGTCACCCTTTTTTATTAATAAAATAACACAGTTCTTCTCTATTTCAAGCAGCAACTTGTCAAGAAACTTATCTCTGTCTTTTGTGTGTGTGATTCCCCCATAAACTGAGTCCTTTTCAGTATCATAGATCCTCTCATCATATTTTTGGTGCCTTCGATCTACTACCGTTTCCAAAAATAAATTTAACAAGAGCGAGAGCATTAATGCCAGCTTGCTTGATCACATATTCATTCAGACCATGTTCTAAAAGTCTTGTCTTATCATCATCCATCCACTGACCAGCAAGAGAGAGCATGAAATCCAGCTTGTTTTCCCATCCATCCGCATCCATAAACATCTATTCGAGTCTTACATCATATGGTATCAGAGCAAAAGGTTCCTATCTTTGGTTTTTCTATCCACTTTATCCTTTAGTTCCTTTCTAGTTTCTGTTTTGAATTTGTTTTGGTTGCTTGGTTCTTTTTTTTTAGTTTGTTCTAAAAGAAAATATATATAAAAAATCATAGTAGATTATTCTTAAACTATTTATTAAAGTTTTAGATTAAAATCGAAAACTTAAAAAATCTTATCTGTCTTGCTTCATTTTTGTTTCTCCTGCTTTGTTTGAGTTGTTTAAACCCTAAAACCCATAAAAAGGTTTTAGGTTTCACTAACAACAAGAGGTACTTAAATTTCGCCGCCTTGGTTAATCTCAAGCCGTGAGCGAGAGTTGCAAAACTCAAATGCAATTAAATATATAAATGAGGGTAATGGACTTGTACCTTGCACCAATGTGCATGAATTACTGGAGGAGTTTTGGCTTTTAAAGAAGAAGTCGTTTGAAGCTTCTTTGTTTTCTCTGAACTTCTTCCCATGTTCTTTTCTTTTTGGCATTTGATGTGAGTTTGGTACCTAAAAAGAGAATAGGTAATGTAAGTATTGATGGAGATGAAAAAAACCGAATGTATGCCTAGAAGGAGTTTAAACCAAAATCCATTCCAGCACAAAAGTCATTACTGAATTGGTTCTACTCAATTCAACTTAGCAAAATCATTCTATCAACTTCCAAACTCAAGCTTTAATCAACATTCACTTTTCTAAGCGTTCATGTCGAATCAATTTCTATTATATTAATACTCACATTTCTAGAATTAGACATGTTGCAATTCAAACCGGTCATGTCTATTCTACTTGTATGGATTCAAATCAAGTTGCTTAGGTAATAACTATTATAACGAAGCTAAAATCAAATTCACCAATCCAGTGCTAATTATTCCACACGAAGTTAAATCATTTATAAGCAAATTGGACTTAGAAACCATCTTAAATCACTAAGCTCAACTCAAAAGAATTATAAACTTCTAATTTCCCTAAACACACTTGCAAGCCAACCAAAGACACAAGCATAATCAAAAGCTCAAAAATAAAGCATAATAAAAAGGATATTCAAGGAATTGCCATCATAGTGCACTTTATTTAAAGTCCCTTAGCTTGACTTTCTTTTAAGGTTCCCTTGATGAAGCCTTATATCACCCAGCTCGTATTAATCATAGAATAACCCCTCAATGTCTTCATCCTTATCTCCTCAAAAAGAATCCTTCTTGGTGTCATCTACGCTCACTTCTTTGGTGGAAATAAAGTCGAAGCCTTTTTCCATAGGATATTCTTCTTCTTGAAACCTTTGTTGAGGTTTCTCAATGTTCTCTTTTCATTTGTCCTTAGACTCTTCCTTATTGACTTCCTTTTTGGCCATGGAGATCACATGTGGTTCTTCTTTGGTTGGGGGGAATCCATTTATTTTATGCATCTTCCTCAAACTTGGCATTCATAGCTTCCACACTACGATATCCGAAGAGTTCATCAAATTTATTGATACTCTCTTTTTCTTCTTGAATATCATCTAGTAAGGATTCTTCTTTGAATGAGACTTCATTGTCGATGGAAACCTCCTTTTTTCCTTTCTAAATTTGGTCACCAATACACTCCCCAAAGGCTCTTCAAGGTTTTTCCCAACCGTGCCTACAACTTCCTTGATGTTGTGGATTGAAACACTTGAGATACAAACGGTTTCAGATTCATCATCATATCTTATCACAAGATCTTCATCTACCGTGCATCCAAGTTGTGATTCTAACTCCATAATGACTTCTTTGACCTCAATTAGGTATTCATCCTTGCTTTAATCTTTCTCTTCAAAACTCTCCACAATAGAACTTGTATTTTCTTTGAATGCTTCGGTTTTGTCAAGAGGGAGACTCGTTTCTTCTTTCTCTTTAATCCTTCGTATAATTCTTGTGTTGGTTTCCTCCACATGTGCCATTTTATCCTCCATTTGAGAGCCAAATTGTTGGCTATAAATTCCATTTCGGAACAAATGGAATCGAAATGTCTTTCTCTCTCAATCCTTCCCCTTTCTTGTTCTTCGAAAAACTTCTTAAGCAAGTTGTGGTTCTCATATTCTCTTGAGACTTGGGAAGAATGGTTCTTTCGATCTTCACATTCAAATTCCTATAATGGTATCTTTCACCCTTTTAATATTGACTTCTCTGAGCATAGTGCCCATATGGTTGATGATTAATGGCGTCCATCCTCTTAAATCCATCATTCAACCCATTCTTTAACTTCTTTTGCGATTGTAACAACTCCTTAACCATGTTGTACATCTCTTCAAATTTTGAAGCTTTGGGAGATTGAGGTTCTTGAACATTGTATGCCTTATTTTTAGGATGGTACGTCTCACCATATTCATGAGAATTCCTTGGATCATAATACCCATGTGCTTGATGCTTTCTTGAAGTGGACGGTTCATAAGCTTCATGGTAGCTAGGGGGTTTGAATCTACCTCTCTTTATTGTTCTTCCAACATGAGCTTCAACATTAAATTCATGTAGCAAGACATCTCCTTTATTCTTCGTGATGTACCTTGCAAAAAGAAAAAACACTTGGAAGAATTGTTAGTATCCAAACAAAGAAACAAAACATAAAAAGACTAAGAAAAATTGATATCCTAATGAGAATCTACTTAGTTTCCCGCAACGGCGCCAAAAACTTGATGTGGCTAGCTTTCGCTAATGATTAACTTCTTCAAAATTTAAATTTATTAACCTTAATAACCTAACAATCCTCATTAAACCGCAAGTATACGGCTATGTTGATTGTAGTACTTAACGGTCGAACCCACAAGAATTAGAGATTCAAGCACCAGGAATAAAAAATACTTCATAAGCTAAACAAAGAAGAAGAGAGAGATGGTTACTACTAACCACTAATGTAAATGAAAAGACAACCCAATAAACTAAACAAGACTTGAAACGATGCAGAAGTGGAACTTGGATTGGCGTTTAAGAATGGGTAATAAAGTGGCTAACTAAAAATAAAGGAGTCAATCAAAAGAACAAGTCTCACATCCATGGAATCATTACTAGCCTAATCCACTCTCATGACGATAGAAAATTTCGAAATTGATGCATTCACTCAAATCTCGCTTTTTGCAAATAATAAATCAATTAGGAATCAATAAGAATAACTCTACTTTGTCACTAAACTCCTTAGCTATCAACTTTAGTTGGCTAAGCTAAGTTTAGCATACTTTAGGCGCTCTTAGACATTTCAACGAACACCTCTCTGGGGTTAAATGTATACATGCCAAATCTAGTTTTTATCCTAGATCTAGCATTAAGAACATCTAAATCATAGAGATCTAAGTCCTACCTATTACTAAACACCATTTCTTAACCATAAATCATCTCAAATCTACCATCCCCAAAATCCAAGAAAAGACTACTCACACAACATGTGAGAGAAGAGAGAAGAGAGAAGAGATAAGAAACATAAGCATAATTTAATATATAAAAGATTCAAGATACAAAAATATAAAGAGAGATTCTTGATCTTAAAGATCAAGAGAATAAACTAAGAACATCAAGAAAAGTGGTGAAAAGTTGATAAGAGAAGAGAAGTTATGTTCTTGGAGGCTAAGAGGGGTATTTTTTGGAGGCTAAGAGGGGGTATTTATACAAGTGGTGGTGTAAAAGGGTACCCTAAAGTAAAAAATTGCCGAAATGCATGCCACTCCCGTGCATGTGGCTATCGACTACATGACCGATAGTGGCATGCACTTGATAGCAACTCTGCTGGTTCATGTGGCTATCGATCCCATGCATGCCACTCTCGACCATGGGGTCGATAGCCACATGCATTGGGCAGTTTTTAGCCTCTTCTTTGCTCCTTTGATGGCTCTTTTTCTTCCACACTTCCCATATGTATTTATCACTTCTTTCCCATAATGTTTTGCCTTAAATCCATCTTGAATTCATCCATTTAGCTCACCATAAAGCCACTCCAAAGGTCCACCTAGAAATGTAAAAAAATGCCTGCAAATGCAAGATAATCCAAAACTAGACTCAATTCCTACACTAAATGGATTTTGACATTAAATGCGTTATATACAACGTAAATGCAATAAAAATGGATAAAATAAGCTTATTAGTGCATGAAAATATGTACAAATCAACTGCCTCGGACTTTCTCTTTGCTTGTCCTCAAGCAAACAACAAAGACCAAACCCAGATGAGAGGTTTAAATATAAGAACAAATGGAAAAAGTATGTCCAGAAAGACTTCTAATCCAAGGTCCTAAAGAGTAGTCACATAATGCATGAATCATAAATACTTTATGTACTTCTCCATGATCATCACAAGAACCATCTCTAGGAAACTAAGTTTAACATTCACATATCGTCTTATTCACTAATCCCTTAACAATCAATTAAACTTATGATATGCGGTCATTACTTACGGGCAAGAAGCCTCATTCTACTTGGCTTGGAAATGAAAAGGATAAATTTCAAAGAAGTGTTTTAGAGGAGGTTTCGCTCTATTTTCAATGGTGGTTTATCTCAAAAACAAGAAATGCAAGACATATGGCCAAATCAAGGTAATAGCCAAACAACTTGTGCATACAAAGTTATTGCTTCCACTAAGTTACTCAACCCGATTCCCATTTATTTTCTACACTACCCGAATATGTTTTCCTTCCTAAATCTCTACATATTAAACCCCATATGCTTTTTTCCTTAGCATAATTTCATCGATTTTCCCATTGAGTCCAACAACTTCCTCTTTCATTTTCTAGTAAATACTTAGAGATTCTTCTTTTACTTTACTTAAACGTTTTATCCTCTATCATGTCTGTTATATTTCCTTCTTCATTTAGAGCCACTATCACAAAATCAATCCCCTTGATTCATTTTTTCTTTGAATCTTCATTAGTGACTCTCTTTTCTATTTAACTTTTGAGACTTATGCTAGGACTTGGCATGTTTTAGAATCTCTCAAACTTCACTTTTTACACAACCTTTTTTCCCTTTTTTAATAACCATGCTTACATCATTTCCCTTTTAAGAACAATATTTTTAAGTCTTTAGCACTAGATATACCAAGAATATATCCCAAACCCATGTATAAACCAAGCAACCCCATCCTAAATTCTAGTTAACCTTAAAATGAGGCTAACTCTAAGGAAGCACTAGACTTTGTCATTCAATTTTATTTTACACGAGTTATGTGTGCATTTTCCAAAAGAGGTCTCACATTCAAATGATTAGGAGGGTCTAAAAAGAAAGGATTTAGGTTTTCAAGGTGACGTAATTACTCTTTAGATGAGAGTAGCCACTTGAGTTAGGAAGAGTGGTAAAATATTGTTAAAACATAACTCAAGTGTTTAGTGTTTTACCATAGAAGAAAACTTCAAGACCCTAAGAAGAAAAAAAACTAAATTGAATTAGGTTCTTCTTAAATGAGATTAGCTTCAAATTTAATATGCTTCAATTTTCACAGAGAACTTCAAAAGGCGAATTCCAACCATGGATTTTTCAAATTTCTCGATAGTTGAAGCATTATATTACTACTAATGAGGGCATTGAATTATAAGCATGACTAAGTCTACTTACAAGGCATGGTTCTTTATGCAAAATGCAACCTAATGCATCTAACCACCTAATATATTCACATGAATGCATCTATATAAATTTTAAAAACCAATGAAAATTTTCGATTATTTTCACAAAATTTAGCTATGTACAATGCATATTCACCATGCATGACTCAAGGATGAAAAATTAAAACAATGAAAATAAAAATTCTCATTCGTACTAAGCCCCTCCCCCGGACTTAAAATTCATCTTCTCAGTGAATTCTAAACCACGAGAGTGACTCTAAAACAAAAAAGCAAAAATAAAATTTTGAATGAAATATACAATGGTATAGACAATGTATTGTAGGAGTGCCTTTTTACTCATGTAAATGAGTGTTGAGTGGAAGCGACGGAGGAGTCGGGCTAGTTGGTGTGGCGTTGTGAGCTCCTTGGCCGAGATGATGTTTGGCCCATGGGATCCTTCCCATGTTTCCTCCGGGGCGGCTCTTGAAATGATGTTCTTGGTGGATTCATTTCTTTCTCTAACTGTTCAAATCTTGAGCATCATACTGTCTAGCCATAAGGTTTCTTTGACGATTGATTTGCGTTGAAGATGAAAGTTTTGCTTTTGTTCTTGTTATGTCCATGTGGGATATGATAATTGCATAGCTCTTTCTGGTGGTACCATTTATTTAGTGTCTACTCTTAAGAATGTAAATAAAGTGAATTCAAAAATTTAAAGAACACAATGAAACAAGCAAAAAGGGTTTGGCTTTAAATCAAAAAGAGCATTTAAGTACAAATAATCATATGATTTCATTTTCAGTAATTCCCTAATGCTACTTCATGATCCTAAATGCAATGTACTTATGAAAAACCAAAATGCCATCATTCCAAGAAATTTAATTTTTGGCCATTAAGGTGTTCTAGGAAGAGTAAGCATTTGATTTTTCACTTTCTAAACTTAAGACTTTGCTTGATGCTTACTTGACTACCAAGTTCAAAATCCATTTGATACCATTTTAAAAACATTTCTAAATTTTGGCATGTTGTGCACTTAATATAATATGTCCAAATTCATAATCATGGAAAAAATCAAAGTAGTGATTGCATGTATGCACAACAAACCAAGCATTTAAATAAACGTCACCATGCAAACCATGTAAGAATCAAAAATCAACTTTGCTTCTAACATTTCATAAAATCAAGATTTCAAGAGATGAAGGACATCTTTAAAATTTCTCCAAATTAAGAAAGTCATCCATGATTCTAAGCATATCTAATCACCCATTTCACATATGAACCAACGAATTCAACTTTTCCAAAAAATAAAAATTTAAACACTATTTACTTCCATAACACATTTCTGATTCATGGATTTCTAGTTATTTTCAAATGATTTTAACCCATGAAACCATCATAACTAAGTTGTTTCTACTCAAGAATGCCACAAAAAATCAACAAATCCTCATACCCATTAACATTTAAAATTCAAGAGAAATGGGGAGTTTTGAAGTTTTCATACCTTGTTCTTAATGTTAGAAGAGAATGGAACGTAGAAAAGTTCCTGAATGCAACTTAGAAGAACCAGAAAACACAACAAACTTCTCCTTAAAATTTCGAGACTTTTTCATTGAAATTAAGAAGGAAAATTTCGATTGCAATGGTGATGGGAGGAGAGAGAAAAATATGTGTGAAAAGTAGTAGCTAAAAGTGAAAGTGTAAAAAGTTATTGGCAAATTGGTCCCTAGGTTTCCAAATTTTTCAAATCCCTTGAAAACTTTTGCAAAATAAACCAAATCGAATTTTAAAATGGAGGGAAGACTTAATTTCTTGAATTTGTGAAAATTATGACTAAAGGTTTGTAATTGAATCAAAGGTATTAACTTTTCTTAAGACGAGCTTTTGCAAAATCACTCTTGAAGATGATTTAAAATGGTGAAATGCAAACTTAATTACTTGAATCAAGAGTACATACCTTTGCCATTAGGAAATTGTCTAAGTGTTTAGGACATCTCCAACGTAAACTCTATTTTTTTTCCTCCAAAATGGAGTAATTCCATAATGAAGTTTAATTTTACTCCAACCTACTCCATTTTACACCATTTTGGAGTGAAAAATGGAGTAATGAACAAACAAAAAAAGTATTATTCCATTTAGGGAGTAAACTCACCTTATACTCTATCATGGAGTGGAAAATATGGTGGGGTTGGAGCATTTCTTACTCCAAATTACATTTTACTCCATTATGGAGCAAAATATGGAGTGGCGTTGGAGATGGTCTTAGTAATTTTGGCTCATTGGAAGTGTTAATTCCATTTTCCTTCTTGGCATTTGATTCTTTCTTCTCATGGTTCTCCTTTGGTACCTAAGCTTCGAGCAAAAACAACGGCTTTGAAACAAGGGTGTTTCAAGACATAACCTTCAATTATTGAAACTAAATGACTTAAAGTTTTAACACTTAAAAGAGAATATGTACAAAGGATACTCATGAGATTGCCTCTCAAGCGCGCTTGTTTAAGGTCTTTAGCTTGATCTTTGCTCTCTTCCTTAGTTGGGGAAGGTTTGGGTCATGTTTTAGAAGATTGATCCATATTTTTTCATTTTGTCCTTGCCAGTAAGTACATTATCAGTTGTGTCTCCATCATCCTCATCAAAGAACCACCCATACACGTCACTCATCCTTACTTCTTCGAAGGACATCTCGTTGCAATTACCCATACCTTTGTTCTTCACAAGATAGATTGCACATAACTATCTATCATAGGATAATGTCAAGTAGTAGTTGACTCTTGGATCAACCTTGTTAAGAGCTACTATACTTCTTTCAAAGTCTATTCTAGCTCTGGTATTTGCAAGGCAGGATTTTCCTAATATTAAAGGAAAACAAGTTGGATGCTTCATTTCTATCACTCATAAGTCCGTTGGGATTGTGCAATTCCAAATATTCAAAGCATAATTGTGTATAAATTTGATTGGCTTCCTAGATGATGAATCCCCTAACATGATAAGAGAATCATTCCTCTCCATCCTCTTGATACCAAATTTTCTCACTAGTTCTTGGGAGATCATATAATAAAAAGTTCTGGCATCTACTAAAGCTTCTTCCTTGAAGATTTCTTCTAGTAAGCAAGGTATTATGAACTTTCCAAGGTCTTTTATCTTAGCAAGAACCATATGATTAATGTCGGTCTATGGTCTTTTATGCATTTTTAGCCCTTCTTCAACCGCTTCCCTATTAGAGAGGACAAATTTGATTATTGAGATGCGATCTGGAAGCTTTGTCACTTCTTCGTGTACGGGAAACAAAAACCTAATATGCATCCATTTCGTCTAGACCTTGGAAAGAACCTTCTTTTGAGCCCTAGTGTAAGACTGAGAAGGATTAGGAAACTCTTCATATGTCTCATTCACAACCTTGGAAGAACTTTTTTCATCAACCTCCTTATCCTTTTCAATAATAGGCCTCTCTTCCTTCCTCTTTGGTTTGTCATCTTTATTCTCATCTCCTTGAGAGATATTTTCTATTGGTCCCCTATCACTATCCTTTGTTGGAACTTCCTCACAAAAAGTATTGAAGATACTAAATAGTGCCTTAGTAGCTCCTCTAGCTCATATGAGCAATGATTTTCTTGAGCTCCTCTTCGTACCTTGGATCGTTCTTAGCCCTTTTCAACATATGAGGTTTAACCTCAAAATGGCTAATGAACTCATACATCTCACAATATTTATTGTTGGGTATCTCGTTGGATTCTTTGGGAAGGATTGGAGGTGGCACATATATAGGTGTGTTCACAATAGAATCCCCTTCTGGACTATCCTCTTTTGTGGTCGTGTGATGACTCTACTCCATGGGTGTATTTACTTTTTCCTTGAATTGGATTTTGTTGTTGGGCAAAGAGTTTCCAACAAATGATCTGTATACATTCTACACCCAAAGCTTCCTCATAATAGAGGCAAAGTTGTGTCTCTTCCTTCTTGGGCTCTTGAAGCGAGCCTTGTTCCAAGTGGTCTTCACATCCATCATCATACTCATCGTAGATTAGTTCTCCCATATTGAAGTAATGATCATCAATGATGGCCTCGGTTATAGCTTCTTTATCATACATCACAAAAAAATATTTATTAAACTTACATCCAATAAGTTCCTCAAACTCTCTTATAGAACTCTCTTATATATATATATATACACACACATATAACCGTTGTAAATACTTACATAGAATTGTATCCACTTAGAGAAATCTTTGTCTTTGTACTTCTCCTACTCCTTTTCTGACAAATTGGGATAAGACGCCTGAATTTGTATATCGAATAAGCTGCAATAATTAATTAATTCGTTGTTTAGTATAATATACTTATTTACCTAATATTCATTAAGCACTTTAATTAATTAATAAATAATTACATGTGTACTTCTCAAATGGTTGCACGAAATCATAGTTACGTCAAATATACATATGTGCACTATGACAGTATGAAAAATCTTCCCACCAAACCTCCACCTTCCCTGTAATTTGCCCAATTTGTGAGAAGATGTCAGACACATCCGGAACACTGTACGTAGGTGCTACGCCGCCATCGTCATATCGCCGAGGTCTATTTTTCTAGGTTGGAACAGTTGGGTTGAAGTAATACTGAGTAAAGTGAGAAGTTTCCTCAATTAAGCTTTTGGCGACGATCATGCCCTCGTCTCTCGCAAGGTTTTTGGCTTTCCCTTAGAATTTCATAAATCGCTCAAAGGGGTACATCCATTTGAAATGCGTAGGGCTGGAAAGTGATGCTTCGTGTGGGAGGTGAATCGGGAGATGCTCCATAACATCAAAGAATGTCAGGGAAAATATTTTCCACGTTTCAAAGCAGTAATTGAATATTACTTTCCATCTTTGGAATCCCATCCTCAGTCAACGTCCGAGCACATAAACTGCGGAAAAATAGTTTGATGCCTAAAAATAAATCAAGATTGAGAGTACTTAATATACCAGTACAATAACATATACATTAATTGAATGTAAAGGTTAGCTATATTAATATACATTAATATATTAATCCATATATTATTGCTTTGTGTACATGTTGCGGAAGTAACTTGCGTAGGAAAAAAGGTAGGAGCCGATGTATGTATACATGGTAGTTGTGGCTTTTCATGGCTAAAAACTTTTGTCTCTGCTCAACGCACCTTGAGAAACATACCCATCTGGAAATTTTATGGAAGATTTTGCCCAATCAAACAGTGCTCTCTTCGCTGCTTTTGTTAATCAGAAGTAAGGTACTTGTAATTTTCCATCCCTTGTAAAATGTAACTCATTCCTGGCACAATTGTCTACCAAGTCACGTCTAGACTTAACATTATTTTTCGTCTTACCCTGCAAATTTAAAAGTGTATGCATGATATTCTCAAAAAAAATTTTCTCAATGAGCATCACATCAAGATTGTGCCGAACCAATTAATCTTTCCAGTATGGGAGCTCCCAGAAAATTATGTGTTTATGCCAATTGTGACTTTCCAAATATCCATCGGGCATGTTCACTCTACTATGCCAATTTTTGCCACGCCTTACAGTTTCTTGAGCACCGTAATACTCAATTTTCTCCAAGATAACATCACCAGTCATATACACTGGGATAGAAAGCTTCACAACTTTGTTCTTCGTGAACAATTTCTTATTCCTCCTATAAGGATGGGACATTGGAAGAAATCGAAGATGACAATCAAACCAGCAAGGTTTACGGCCATGCTTAAGTTGAAATGCGCTAGATTGATGTGCACAGTAAGGAGATGATAACCTTCCATGAGTTTTCGACCCTTATAGCATACCGTATATGCAGGAAAGTCTCTGATGGTACACCTAAGGACCACACCCATCTTAAAGTTCCATTGTTTTAATTGGTCAAACGTATGAACTCCGGTATACCATAAATACTGTAACTCATGGATCAGAGGTAGAAGGAAAATGTCTATCAATTTTTTTGCTGGATTAGGACCGGGCACTAAAATTCTCATGAACAAAAACTCCCTATGCATGCACATTTCCAGTGGGAGATTGTATGGTGTCAAGATGACAGGCCAGAACGAGTAGTTTCTATCGGACATACTAAATGGACTGAACCCACTTGTGCACAAACAAAGATACACATTCCTGCACTTGTTAGCGGAATCAGGATATACCGTTTGAAAGTGTTTACATGCTTTTTTCATCAGACGGATGTGTTATCTCTTCATCTCCAGTTGTATGTTGTGCATGTTATCTCATGGCAGCCGCTGTCTTTTCTGAAAGCTATAGACGCTTAAACTTGTCGATGATTGGCAAATACCACATCCACTAAAATGGTTCACGTGATATCTTGGTTTCCCATAAAAGCGACACTCCTGCAATTTTTCATCATCTTTCCAACATATCATGCAATTGTCGATGTATGTATCAACCATTTCAGATAGTAAGCGGGATAAGAAACCAATTTCTCAATTGCATAATAAACTTCAGGCGAATTATTATCTGCAGGCAAACACTCTTTAATTAAATAAGCCCATGCATCCATGCAATTCTCAGATAAATTGTAATCACTTTTAATCCTCATCATCCTAGATACCAATGATAAGTTAGACTTACCTTCTCTACATCCATCGTAGATAGGTTGAATCGCAGCGTTTAACATATCGTAAAAAAATTTATCATCTATGTTCGTTGCCTCATAATTTGGAACATCAGCAAATGTAGCATTTTCATCAAATGCAGATGATGTTTCCAGCAATGCATTTGTAACCATATCATGAAATCTATTTTCTGTTTGATGCTGACGACTACTTCCTCTATTTAGGTACGTACGACTAGAACTACTACCTTCTTTAACATTAGAACTTTCTCCAAGCGAAAGCCACATATAGTAATTTGTTGTGAAACTTCTATTAAATAAATGTCACTTCATGTTATCTACTAAGATATATTTCTCGTTCCGACATTTTCGACAAGGGCAGAAGATTTTACCGTTCTCTTCCGCTGGGGGTTCTTATTCACCTGATAGATGAATCCGCGTAAACAATCACGAAATTCTTTTGCTACTTCACTGATATCTTGATCTCTTCTCCGATATATTCATCCTCGTATGGCAAAAATTCCATTCTCCGAACAGACATTTTTTTTTGATGTTTTGTTATTTTTTGTTTTGTGAATTGGTGATTGAGATAGGAGAGTATGGCGTTGTATATATAAAAACAATTTTGCTATGGATTTGCTTGGAAATTGCTAGAAGATTTTTTTTCTAGAAATCTGAGACGATTTTACTAGTAATTTGCAAGGAAAATATTGTTACTCGTGTGGTAAACGTTTAAAACTAAAAATTAGTTTTCCTTCCATTTCCCTCACAAATTTGGGACCACTTTACGAGGAAAAAGTGTTCTCTCTCTGTTTCCTCGCAATTCTGTCGTAAATTTGCGAAAGACATGCTTTCCTCGCAAATTAGTCGCAAAATCGATAGAAAATTGTAACTTCTATTTTTTCTCGCAATTTTTCGACTCAGTTGCGACTGAAATATTTTACCAGTGTCCTCGCAAAATTCTCGCAAATTTGTGAGTAACTTTTTTCCTCGTAAATTTTATGTTTTGTTATTGCNAAATGGTCATCTCAAAATCAACGTCCAAGATCGCATCTCTAATCGGACATACTCGGAAACACGACCAACGTCTAGACTCACCGCCGTCTTAACGTCTTCTAGACTTATTGTCGTCTAGAATTACCTTCGTCTTGACTGGTCATCGTCTAGACTTAACTTTCGTTCAACGAAGTCTATCCTTCCGCAAACAAATAAAGAGCCCGAATGCTA
>OVAN01010680.1:0-15486 GCA_900406275.1 Anastatica hierochuntica | reverse complement strand
TTATTAAGGATTCGACTAAAAATTATAATTTTTCGTGTTTTTGTTTTAGAATACTTCACAAAGAAGTCTACTTAGTAGACTTTTTTGAAGTCTTCAGTTACAAATTTCATTTTCCCGCTCAAAATTTTGGGAAAATTTACTTTCCCGCCGAATTTCCCGCTTAAAATTTATTTTTCTGCTCGATGTCAGACTTCATTTGAAGTCTACTTAGATTTAAGGATGTAGACTTCTTTAGAAGTCTGCATCTGTAATTAAACCTTGTTTTTAAATTTATAAATTTGAAAATTAATTTGAGTAAAAATGTATATCCATAAATTAAATCTTATCAATTACAAGGTATATAAATTAAAATTTCATAAAATTAAGTAAAACTAAAGCAACTAATTTATGTACATCCATAAATTATTTTTATGTATTTAGCAGACTTCACTAAGAAATCTGCTAAGTAGACTTCAGGAGAAGTCTGCATATCCATTTCCTCCCCAATATTGGTAAAATTTACTTTCCCGCCAAAACAAAATTATTTTCCCGCTCAAAATTAGGATTCCTATTAGTTTCAGACTTCACTAGAAGTCTACTAGTTTTTAAGAAAACCCTAATTGAATACATATATAAGTAATTTTTTAAAATTTCACTAACTAAAACAAAAAACATCTTTTTAAACATTTTTTCTCTTCATCCTCCTCCTCCCTTGCTCCTCCTCCTCCACCGTCGTCGTCGCCGCCACCACCACCTTGAGCTCTTCCTTCATCCTTCAATCATTTCTCATCTATCTTTTTCTCCCCTCTACCTTATTTGTTGAATGTTCATGCATTAATCTCTTTCTCACGTATTTCATTTTTGATTGTTTTCATTCTTTTGTAGTTTTGGAACTTTAGCTACAAAGTGAATTGTTGTTCATCTTTCATTTACACAAATATACATAATGGAAGTTATTTTAGAGTTTGATGTGTCTTTATCTTTCTTTTGTGAAAAAGAATAGGAAGATGCAACTACTCTCAACCTACAAGCGGATCTAGCACGAGCAATAGTTATATGAGTAACATTTGTCACCGTTGATTTGAAACAACTTATGGATTCCCCAAGCGCTATAGACTTCTATAGCAGACTTCTACAGCAGACTTCTACAGTAGACTTCTACAGCAGACTTCTTGTTTTCATAAAATTTATTACGCGATTATACTATGTAATTGGAATCTTATGTATATTTATTTTGTAACCTTATTACTAATTCACCTAGATTTTTTTACTAAGTCTTTATCCCTCTGTCATTATGCAAATAATGTTAATCATGACTAAATTCATATTGTAACCATTCAAAATTCAGTATAAAGTCTAAGTGTAGACTTCATTGTGAAGTCTTAGTGCATACTTCACTGTGAAATCTAAATGCAGATTAAATCTGCACTCAAACTTACTATTTTAAAATGTTTACGGCATCTCTATTTATCGTCAAGTTTCATCATTACAAGAAAAAACACAAAAGTTTAATTTATGATAAATAAACTTCATTTGAAAATGAGTACTAAGAGTACAATGTCTTAAATGGGTCTTTAAATTCTATAGAAGACTTTTGTAACAGATTTCTGTAGCAGACATTTCTGTATTACTTTAGAAGGTTCTCAACATCTCCACTTATAACCAAAATTTCTATACCTAAGAGACACATATGCTTATGATAAAATGGTAGGAAATAGTAAAAACAATAATAATCTTAACAATATTGTAACTTACACAATTACATACTTCAATAAAAAACTTATCCGGTAGAGAGTAAGATAATTCAACAAAGCTCTGCTTGTCCAACTTGTAATCATCTTGTGCCATTTCGACAAATTCACCATGGGTACAACCATCAGTCAAAAAGAATATTCTCCCTCCTTTGCGAGTATCCACAACAAAATTCCATGAATTTTCATTCCTCGCTCATACACCATAAACAACCAGCTAGTTCACCATCTCTGCAAGAAATAAACATTTAAACATTTTAGCGATCAAGATCCAAAAAAAGTTATTATACATATGCAAAATACACATCTTCAAAAATTATGTGTAAAGTTGACTTCTTTAGCAGTCTACTCAAAGAAGTAGACTTCTTTAGAAGTCTACTCAAAAAAGACATAGTAGACTTCCAAAGAAGTCTACTCGAAAAGACAGAGTAGACTTTTTTTGAAGTCTACTCGGAGTAAACTTCAAATGAAGCCTAAAAGTAGACTTCTAGTGAAGTCTACACGGAGTAGACTTCAAATCAAGTCTACAAGTATACTTCATTTAGGTTACTTATGTAATTCTGATTTATTTCTAGTGGCCTTCAGATGAAGTCTGCTAAAAAGGAGGTTGTTTTTGTAGTTGACCAAAATGTTGACTTTTCGAGTAGACTTCTGTAGAAGTCTACTTAGGTTAGTTTTGTAGTTGAACAAAATCACAAAATATTGACATTTTTAGTAGACTTCTATAAAATTTTACTCGCTTTTCAGACTTCTCAGAGAAGTAGACTTCTATAGAAGTCTACTACATTAGAACTTTCGAGAAGTCTGTTGGAGCGTTGACCGCCTCATAATCGCAGACTTCACTAGAAGTCCACTTTGATTAAGCAGACTTCTGTAGAAGTCTACTCACTTTTTGAAAAATTCGTAGACTTCTAGAAAGTCTCATCCAAAAGGTCAATATTTTGTGATTTTGGGCAAATACAAAACTAACCCGCGCAGACTTCTTTCGCAGTCTACTCTAGCAAGTCAACTTTGGTCAACTACAAAACTAACCTCAGTTTTAAGCAACCTTTTAGAGAAGTCTGCAAATTTTTTTGTTATGAAAGAAATATGCAGACTTCCGCGGAAGTATACTCAAATATTTTTCAACTACAAAACTAACTTTTGCATTGACTAGAAGACTTCTAAAGAAGTCTAATAAGGTTGCAGACTTTTATAGAAGTCTGCAGAACGCAGATATGAAACTTTAACAAAAAATGAAGCTTTAGAGCTACCTTGAGTTGATTTAAGCTTGTTTCTGCCTCTCCAAATGTCCAGAGCTTAAAAGCGAGTTGTTTGTGTCCTTATCTATGCTCAAATCGCCGGAATAACGAGATTCCAAAACTTGAAATTTTTTAAAACGAAAATTTGAGAGTTTTTTTATTTGAAAATGATAGAACATAAGAGATAATGAGGTTTTGTAACAAACGTTGAGAAAAAATATGAAGATATTAGTCTTGAATGAAGCATTTAGAGCTTGAGTTTGGTTGTTAATGGTGGTTGGCAAAAAATGATGATGGCATTTTGGTAAATATTTAGAGAAGCTGAGGGTGTGTTTGTATTTTTAAAATTGTATTTTTAATTAAATAATTTGTAAATAATGGCATTGGTAGCAAATATGAGTTATGGAGAAGGGTAGAATATGGTATTTTTAAAAATGATGAAAAAGAAGGTTAGTTTTGCATTTAACCAACAATTTTAGGTCATTTGTGAAATCACCCATACTACTTTTGATATATTGGTAAAATGTACTTACAAACATTTTTACCGTGATTGAAGAGAAATTCCAAATTAGGAAATTAGGTTAAATAAACCCAACCCCTTATTATTTAAATATCTAACCAAAATCACTTTCTCTCTCCTAATTTTTCTTCTTATCTCTCTCTAATCTCTCTCCAAAAATTTAAAGAAAAAATATTGCTTGGTTATTTTGCAAATTAACCTTTCTTTTTTCAAGAAATGTGTTTAGATAATGACAAAACTCTACATGGAGGAAAGCATAATCCTTGAACTCACATGAATTACATGTCCCTATTAACCCCCCAACACGAAAACCATTCACGTGTAATCCTTTACTAAAATAATCCATTTTAATTTTTTGAACAACAAATCCATCTTTAGTTTTAGATAATACATTTAATTTAGTTTTAGACGAAATGAGTTTACTAAGAGCAGAGTTTATAGTAGAATATACTCTAATTTCACTCTATTTTGAATTCTAAAATAGAGTAAAAATAGATACTACTTCATATTTAAAATGAAAAATGAAGTTATTTCATATTAAAAATGTTACTCTATTTTAAAATAATATATTGAAACAAAATACACTCAATTTCAGCGAAAAATAGAGTATAATATTGGAGATGTCATGAGCATTGATTATAGATTTTTTTTCAGAAGCATTGATTATAGATTAGAAACAAAATTTTAGAACTATAATGTTTACATAAAGAATTAAGGGAATAATTCTTAAGCAACTATGTCACTTTCATTGGTTTATAGCCTCTGCTTTTCTCACCCACCACATCAAAACACATAATATCCTACCAATTATTGCAGCTTTTCCCCCAACTTTTATATTTTATCCATTTTCCACCCCATTAGTTATACTTCTAACATTATGACAAAATGAAGTTTCACAAACCTGGAAATTTTACGGTTAAACCAAAACTAATGAACGATCTTTTTAACCAAAACATTAACTATTTAATACTCATAAGCAAAATGTGATAACGTCACAAAAGTTTAAAAAATTACATGGGGGGTAAGATTTCAGAATAAACGATAAATTGAGGGCATTTCTAGAAATATATGCTCTCTCTCTCTGTCTCTCTCTGATAGTTACTTGTAAACAAGCGAAAACGATAGAAGTAAAACCAAAATTAAAAGGGACCTCAAAAAGTTTTACAAATATTTAATCTTGGAAGCCAATCTTTTCAAAAATAGCATTTCTGACCCTACTCAGATCTCTTCCTTTCAATGTCCTCCCAACTCCTTCATGCACCGAGAACGAAGCCATTCTCGTCTTCGCCAGAAACTCGTGCGGTGGCAATCGTCCGCCGCTCGCGTCCAACCACTCGCTACCGACTTCGTAATCGCCGTCGTCATCCTCGATGCTTCTCCGGCGATTATCGCGGTGTTCCTCTCGGAGAATCTTCGACCAGTCCGGTACGTTCACTGGAAGCGAAGACGCCGCCACAGCCGTGGAAGCGGATAGCCGATTCGACGATTTTTTCCCGGATCTGCGAGATGAAGAGATTTTGCGGCGAAAATCCGGCGAATCGGAGTGGACGGAACCGGCTGAAGCGTAGAGATCGGATTCATCGAACTCGAGTCCTGAATCTGCGGCGGAGAAGTACGACTGATCGGTGCCGAGGAAACGGTGACTTGGCCGTGCGTAGTAGCTTTTCCCCGTCGCCATTGAAGAAGAAGAAGAAGAAAAATAATGAATTTTTTAAAATAATGTTTTTTTGTTTAATTTGTGTTTTGGTATGAGAGAAGAAATAGACTTGAGAGGAGTCGTTGCTTTTATAAAGAAGTTTCGGGTTTAGGATCAAATGGATAAGGGAACTTCCAGTTTCCGTCAGATGTATAATTACATAAATACCCTTATATGTGTTTTAAAATAAAGTTTTTTGTGAAAAAAAAATAAAGGATTTTAGAAGTGTTTGCCTTTCGTGGACGAATATTACATGTGGCGTATTGGCATATACTTACCTCTTAATTTTAGTTATTTTTCTCTCGAAAAAGAAGTATTCGGCTTTAAGTCTTTTTTTTTGTCAAAATTAATTTCAAAAAAAAATTGTATAACCAGTGCCGTGTTTAGAATTAGAGAGGTCTATGACTAAATTTTAAAATGTGACATTTAACTTTTTGTTTTTAAATATTCAATTAACCATATAACCTCTAAAATTTTATCTAAAGCCAAATTTAGTAGTTTAAAAATTATACAATCTTTATATTAAATACAAAACAAGATAAAAATGACAATAAAAGATATTGGTAGTGATGATAAAGATCGAATTTGTAGTTAAAAATTCATTTAACCATAAAATTAACTACTTTTATTATTAAATGTGACCTAAAATTTTTATTTAAACATGTGACCTACGGCTATTACCAATTTGTTCTAAGGCATGCACGACTATGTNTAACCTTTTTTTTTTTTTTTTTGCTCAACATCAATTATATTTGCCCAAACGATGAGTACATGGATCCTCAGTAGAGGTTATGACCACAATTGACACAATAGAATACAATATTGGCGCACGCACGCGGCTACCTATGCTACCCTATTGGTCATATGAACTCGACCAATAAACCACAAAAACATAAGCCACAATGAGATCAAATTCATTTTATCCTACGGTATAATGAATCATCTCTTAGACCACCTAAATTGCATCAAAAAAGCAGAATACAAAACAAATTCCTAAACCAGAGACTACTAAATGCTTAACTAGGGAAATCGAAGCAGAGCAAAGTGAAAGCCAAGCAAAATATGAGAGTGATATCCAGACTAAACACTAAATCACCAACGGTGGATTTTCCTTTGCTAAGATTTTCATCAGTGGATAAGAAGATGTTCGAATCTGAGTGAGCAATCCAACCTAGCCGGGAGTGAAGCTGATGCAGGGTGGAATGAGGGGAGCAAACCGGAGATGTTCGAAAGCTCAAAACAGAGCTGCTCTAAAATCCGGTCTACTCAAACCTTATAACAACTTTAATCGGTTCCTTGGCCTCCCTCACACCTCCGCCCCGGATTGGATCGGGAGGAAGAGTAGAAATTCCGGGTGGGAAGACCCCAAGACCTTGCCGCCGAAGTGACTGGGTCTCCACAGAAATCTAAGTACATCACAGATGAGAAATAGAACTTCCCCATCAAGACACACCTCCACTCAAGAAGAGTCAAAGCCTTCCTCTAAAATGAGTCGTGTTACGTTTCCTCGGCCGAGTCATAGAAGAGGAAAGCATCGGTTAGGACTCGCCTCGCTGCCCCGATAGGCAGCCGAAGATAGATCCGACCAGGAAGAGGGTCACGAAACCTCCACGCGCCACCGACTTCCGGTAAGAGAAATGGCTAAAAGAGATCTGAAAAATTGCCATCCTCAAGCCACACCTCCCAAAAAATCCGACTTCTTATCCGCCATTGTCGTCCCACCTCCTTGCTCCTCCACCATTTTCGACGGCATTTATCTACAGGACTCGGCCATCTTGGGTTGTCGCCGAGAAGACAGGGGATTCACTGACAGAAGAGCGATGGCAAGGAGGATGAGAAGCAAAGAAGAAAAAAACAGTAAAAGAAAAAGAAGGCCAAGCAACGGTGAAACCACCGTGCCGGCGAAAAGGCTGGCTCTAGATCTCTCTCTCTCTTGTTTAAAATTCAAATCTCTCTCTCCAAGTAGTTTTATTTTGGTGTGTTTGACTATGTGTATAACCTCTTTGATTCATGAAGATTTCGTTGTATGCCAAATAAATTAATAAAATTACATTTCGTGATAAAAATATATAGTTGTTTCTTCTGTTCAAACCATAAAAACTAATTAGTTTTCGTTTTGATCATCACTTTTTGTTTTATCAATATTAAGAGAGAATACGCTCAATGTATAGTTCTTCTTTTATTTATATTCTGAATAAATTTTGACATACAACATATGTTAAATCTAAAATCCAAGTATCAATATTCTCTTAAACGAACTTTTTCCATAATTTATTTTTTGGATATTTACTTATTCTTCAGTATTTTCATTTATCTAAATTTTAATAATGCAAATTTAAACTTTTTAGTTTGCTATTTTGAGTTTTTGTTTAAAGCATCTTATTTATTTTATTTTTCAAATTTCCTCCTATTTCTCAATACTTTTAGTACGGTTTTTTATCTTATGGTTTATGCTTTTCTCAATTGGTTAAAGCAAAAAAAAACTAAAATCAATACTCATACATTTTTTAGAATATGTATATTTAAACATAAAAGAATGGAATATACTAATTTTACATAATTTATACTATTGAAACAAAAGCACAACAAAATTTTATATCGTGTGATATTACCAATTTTGAACTTTCATATTAATATTAGTTATGCATCTTAATACATCTCTAACAACTTGATTATTCAGTCCATTAATTCAGCAAATTAATTTAGTTAATTAGTGAATGATTATTCTTTCAGTTTTTATTATCCTTTCAGTTTTTAAACACTTCTTAAAAACAATATTTAAATTAAATTCACTAATTAACAATTACAAAATCATAGTTTTGAAATGATTAGATATATGTAATATTCAATATTTTTAAACCAAACAGGCAATCTAACTGGGTAATTTATTGAGTCTTACATCGACGTGGTACAACTGGATTCAACCGGGTTTAGTGATATTTTTACAAATATTATAATAGTTGAGAATAAATATATTATCTTAAATATTAAGCAAACCATTTAAAATCATAATATTTTGAAAATTAGAAGTGTAATTTTGTCAAAAGCAACCTTAATTAGTAAAATAAATTAAAATTCATGTTTAAGAATTGAACCTGGTTTGAATCCAATTCAATGATTCATTGATTTTTGGTTATTTACTGATTTACCTTTACGAGTCTAATTTTTTTAGGTTTATTACTAATCCAACCCGACAATATTTCGGTTTACAGTCAAATCCGGTGCGACTCCAGACCAATCCGGTTTAAAAAAATTTGTATATCACTCATATAAAAAATAAAATATAAATATAAAGAAATTAAAATTATGAGAAATTTCAATATAGGAATTATTATATAGGTATAAAATTTTCATATGAGTTCTAAATTAAAAAATCCGACAACGATAATACAAATAGATGACTTTTTAATCATATCATTGTTTAGTTCATGACATAAATATATAATAAGATAACTAATTTCGTTTTCATATACATTTCATATCAGTTAATACGTTTCAATAAAATATGTTTTTTTATTAGAGTTTATTTATAATAAAAAATTATAATCTCTTTAAATCTTTTTATATTAAATGTATCCAAAAATAAATTCCGCGCGTCAAACCTAGTTACATACAAAACATCTTACATATATAAACATGCTCTGCCATGTGATATATATCTTTTGTTTTTCGTCAACAATGCATGGAAATTAATTATAAAAAACTTATAACAAAAAAAAAATTAATTATAAAAAACCAATACATGGAAGTATACGCATGGACGGAGAATACTGTGGTGTGGATTATAATAATAATAATATAAGCATCGACAGTTTTGAGACTTACGAGGTTGGTCGGTGTGAGCGGTGCGGAGAACCAGAACCGTCGAAGATTACGTCATAAACTCGTAATTTAGCCGTTCCAATTTCCAAGCTTGAATTTTTCATTTCTAATTTATCTTATTTTTTTCTTCGTTATTTACCCAATGAAAACACTTTTCATAAAGCTACCAACTATTACTCCAAACTCTAGCCGTGGGAAAGTGACTACAAAAAATTGATCGTCGTGTTTTGCCTCTTCGGCGATCGGATCTCCGCAACTTTAGATTCGAACGATGAAAATGATACACGATGTTTGGTTTATCCTATTTCATATACGTCATAAAACTCTATTATATTTCAATTAAGAGTAATTATATGTTCATCTATTTTTAGAAATTGATCATTGTCATAGTCTCTGTTGGTGTGAGTTGAATTGTTTTATTTTTTTGTATCCGCTAATATATATATAGTAAACGGTATTGTGTAATGAATATTTGGAATAAATTACTTTTCAATGTTAAAAAAGCTACTAATTGTTTACCCATGTTATATAATTCGTAAGACGTTAGTTAAGAGGTAGCTTTGATCTAGTGTGTCTAACTGAAAAATTGGAAAATAATCGAAATGAACCGAAACTAATTTTTAGATTAATTTGACGTTTTAAATTTAAATCAATTTTATGTATAATAAATTTATAATGTTTTTAAACCAAAACTAACTAATTTATATAATTTTAGTGATTATAATATATTTTGTTTAGTTTTAGTAGTTAATTTTAGTTAAAATCTAATTTAATTTGTTAAATAGTGATAATATTTAAGATCGAATTTATACGGAAACTAATCAGACTACCATCAAGTAGGGATATATGAAAGAGTAATCCATCTAGACAGAATTGTTTAAAAGTTAATTTAAGTTTTTCCTTGTGATATTACTTATTTTAATGTGTTTATTTTTGGGTAAATTAGCTAAATATACAAAAAAAAAATTAATTAAGTATATAACATAACCTTTTCATTATTTAAGTATCAATTTTTTGTCAATTTTTTCTCACTCTCTCCCTCATGGGCGAGTGGATATGTTTTTCTTTCTTCGAAAAATCTCTTTTTTCACTTCACCCTTCATATTATTTTTGATATTTTTTCTTTATAAAAATTTAAAATGAAAATTTTGAATATACAGAAAAATCTAGATTTTTTTTTTGAATAAATTATGTTTTGAATTTTTCGAAACGAATACATATTTTAAAAACAGTATCCGTACACCATATTTTATCAAAATAGTACTACTATTTTTATAGACGTTCTATTTCTGCAGTTTTGCGATTCTAATATGATACTAAATGCAAGAGTTGAATTTATAATCCAATGAAATAATAGAACATATAATCTGATAAAATAATTATATTGGTGTGAATTAATTAGTGGAATTAATAAATTAAATAGCATAAACAGTATGAGGATAGACAATCTATTTAATTAGTCTGTCTATTTTCGCGCGTCTATTAGTTTCACAAATAACCATACATCAAGAGGGAACAATTTGATTGAGTTTCACTGTTTTATTTGGCAATGTTAAAAGTATCACATAACAAAATTTTGAGAATAGCATAAATAGTATTATTATTTTTCTTCTATGCAGCTTATAACATCTTTTACACTTCCATTTTGAATATATATCGGCTTTTAAAAATTCAAGTTACGATATATTTGAAAAAAATGCATCTTTTTTGTACATTTGAAAATTTAATTCAACAATTCTCTTTTTAAAAACAATTACAAAACAAAATTTGTAGAGTGTGAATAGAAACAATGGATGAGTATTTTTAAAAAAAAAGTGGCCAGTGTGAAAAAGAAATGAAGGAAAGATTTTTTTGGTAATTATAAGTGAAGAGAGAAAAAATGTTTTTGATGGTTAGTTAGAAACTTAAATAATCTTTTTTTTTTGTTTATCTAGCGTATTTCCTTTTATTTTTTCTTCCCTGAAACATTTTCCGTATTATTAAACTAATGATTACAAGAACTATATATGTTTTGGAATATGGTTGCCTTGCTCGATCTATAGTATTTCAGAATCTAAAACTCTGTCTTCCCTCAATATTTTATTGAGTTTAAATTCGTACATGAAAGTCCATTATGAGTTCACATTAACTAAATGTTAAACCAAACTATTAAGCTGAAAAAAAAACCAAACTATTAGCTGACATAGCTAACCTATATAAATGCAAGATATTCTTTTAGCTTAAGAATTTTCAAATAAACCAAATACTACAAAAAATAACGTCAATTGCGAAGTACAATTTCCTCGCAAATTCCTAGTAAATGGTGATTTGCGAGAAATTTGCGAAGAAACGGAGACAATCGTTAATCGTTAGTCGCAAATTGCCATTCCTCGCAATTTCGTCGTAAATTTACAAGAAAATTGGTTAGCCGCGTTATGCTCGCAAAATTGCGAGCAAATTACTACCAAAGAAAATGCAAAAAGTTTGCGAGAGAAACAGAAATCGCAAAATAATGCGAGAAAAATGCGAGTAACAAACGCATTTACTAGCAATTTCATCGCAAAATATTGCGACGAAATTGCGAAGAAAAAGGATTTTCCCTCGCAAATTCCTGGCAATATATTGCGAGGTAATTGTGAGTAAAAAACCATTTCGTCGCAATTTAGTCGCAAAAATCTGCGACCAAGACGCGAGAAAATGCGTTTTTTCTCGCAATTTCCTCACAAAATGTTTGAATTTTTTTAAAATTAATTGAAATAAATTTAATAAAATGTAACTAAAATAAAAGAAAATAATTATAAAATAAAATAAAAATATAAATGAAAACTAAATATATTATAAAATTAACTTTCAAAATAAAATTTAATGTTTCGAAATATTTTTACAAAACAAAAATAAATACTAAAATCTAAACGTCATCTCTCGGCGTCTGCTACTGCTGAACCTCCGAGGCGTACCGAGCAAACTCGGGGTTTTTCTCCGCAAGCCAACTGAAAAAGCGAGAATGATCGCTAACCTGCTGCTCGTAGTTGACCATCTTCGACCGAACAGCACTGACCTCCTCGCGAGCCGCATTAGCTTCTTCACGAGCTGCGTCAGCATTTGCACGAGCCGCCAGAAGCTCCTCCTCGGCCCTCTTTAGCTTCTCCTCAAGTGAATCCGAGTACACACTTGGATTGGATGCTCAACACCAGTTGCAGCTGAAGAGGCCTCAGATTGGAGAGACCCAACACCAAAAAATCGGTCTTTCGACCGGGGAGCAAGCTACAGAAGAAAACAAGAAACGTTAGTAAACATATTAAAGAATTAAAAAAAACCAAAATATGTATTAAAATTAATTACTACTAACTTCTACGAAAATCTTGTTCTTCTCGAACAAGGAAAGACCCGTAGACTGGACAAAGCTATTTGTGCACTCCACCAAAAGAGTCATCTCCGCATCGTCGATCCGGCGGCGGACATGGATCGCGAGCTGCTCAGACTTCGCATCTACATAGGTGTCGTCCAACTTCTTGTTCGTCTCTTCTAGCACGGCTAGAAGATCGGGAATGTCGGCACCTTCCTTTTCCTTATTTAACATATCATTTCCATTATTTAATTTTTTTAAAAATATTCACAACATTTTATTTTTTTATAAACTATTTAAATCATTTAATTATTTAATTTAAAATATTTTAAAAATTAAATACTTACGATTTTTCAGACCTTGACCCTGAACGAATCACGTCCGGTTGTATGCGTCAGCTCTGCCCTCTGCGTCTCAGGGTTCTTTCGGACCGCGGTGCACTGCTGGCTCCTCAAAACGTACTTCTCCCCCTCCCAATGAGCGACTAGCTGAAGCCAGACGTCGTTGTCCATCTAGTCTGGCATCCCGTTCTCGACCCCTTGACGAGCCCATTTCTTCTTCCATCGATGGGCTTGGTACACGAGGCAGTCTTTCACTTTTTTCTCGAATGCCTCCTTAACCTGTTCGTCATAAGTTCGGTCTCAATTGTATGATTGCTGAAAAAAACAAACGCTAAGTATTTAATATTTCAAAAAAAAAATTAATATTAAAAAATTGAATACTTACGATGAACGCATTGAACCATGCGTCGAGAATGGACTGAGGCACCTTGCTAATGCTCGTGTAAGGCCCCCTGAACTGGTAGTGGAAGATCTTCGTGACCTTCTGCGCGGCCTTCCCGTCGTCGTCGAACCTGAAATAAAAAAAATCAAATTAGTAGATAATACAAAAAATATGAAATTGAAAATGAACCTTTAAAAAAATTACCATAATGTCTCGGGAGTCCAGCTCGAGGTCCCCGGCGTGTGTGGTGTCGGGGGCTGCTGCGTCGGAAAGGACGAGAGCATCTCGAGAACACGTCCTGAACTGGAAGCGCCCGTATCTGATGCCTGTCCCGGCGCAGACCTACCTGACGTTTGTATATAGGCATCGAGACCGAAAGGGTGGTCCTCCTTGTACATATTTATAAAAATTTAATTTTTAATAATAATTGTTATGTAAAATAAAATTTTTAAATATTTTATAATTTAATATTGATTAAAAAAATATTTTAAAATTTGTAATTTCAACTTTAATTATGTAGAAAGCTAGTTATGTATACAAATTTTTTTTACATTTTTATAGATTTATATTGAATATTATAAAAATTATTGATAAATTTTCTACATATAATTACTAAATATAATAGTTTATGTTATACGTTTCATTCCAGAAATATCTACTAATTACTTATTTAAACCACCTAAATCTACTAATTATAACATCTAATTACTATCTAAACCACCTAAAATTTTTGTATCTTTCTAAATACTAACTAATATTAAATAAATAACTTTAAAACTTCGATTGAAGTTATTTGGATCCATGGAGAGGGGTAGAGAGTGATTGGATTTTTAGAGAGAGTGAGAGATTTGTTTTTGTATAACTTCGAAAACGCACAAGTTATCATTTTATTTTGTTGTTGTTTTTATGTATTTCTGGAATAATCATTTAGATAACTGGTTAATTTGTGTAACTATTCGTAGTTTAGGGTTTAGGGTTTACGGTTTAGAGTTTAATGTTTAGGGTTTAGGGTTTAGTGTTAATGGTTTAATGTTTAGGGTTTAGTGTTCACAGTTTAGGGTTTATGGTTTAGGGTTTAGTGTTTAGGGTTTAAGGTAATGATTTGCGAGGAATCGTCGCAATATTTTGCGACGAAATTGTGAGGAATCCTCGCAGATCCCTCACAATTTCTTTCACTATATATTAATATTAATTATAATTACTGACATGATACAACATGTCTTGTTCTTGTCTAAAAATGACAAAGTCACCAATACAAAGAACAGTGACGTTAGTCTTACTACAAGTTCATAGAGATTAACAGAGACAGTTTCCAGTGTTTCAATTTTCTCAGAGAGGAGAATGTTATTAACATAATCAGCTACTTTGATTTCATCTATTTCCATAGGAACATCTTCGTTTTTTTTTCTTCGCATAAAATTTTGAGGTGAAGATGAACGAAAGAAATTTTTATTAAGTACTTTAATTACTACACAACATCAATCATCATCATACCTAAACTGAATTTTTTTGCTTGGTCCTCGTCCGAGTCTTTGTCCTCAACTTCGCCTTCCTCCTCCTTAGATTCACCGATAATGTCGTCGTTGTCACTTGACGGAACATCTTTCGCTTCTCTAGATGATGGGTCAACATGCATGACATCTTCTGTTGATTCAATCGGATCAGTCGTCACTTAGCCTGCTATGTCTTCTTGTAAAACAACGTCGTCTTCCGCTCCGATAATACGACCCCTTGGACTGACATGGAACACAGAAAGCCATTGCTCCCGTCGTTCTCTTACGCATGGATACGGGATGAATGTCACTTGCTCTGCTTAGGATGCGAGAACCAATGGTTCAAATTTTTTATACCGTTTGTTTGCATTTACGGATGTAACCCCCAAATTGTCTACTTGAACTCCGTGCCTAACAATTGGGTCATACCAGTCGCACATGAACAACGCGCATCGTAAGCCCACTACTTCGGGATAACTAACTTGTAAAATCTGATTGATAATGCCAAGAAGTCCGATTCCCCCCGTACTCAAATGCCGTAATTTGCAGTTGACCTCCGGGAACCGTGTTGATAACTTTGAAATGTATACCCGCGGGAAAAGTACATCGGTGCAGAGACTATCTGTGCAATAGGGTACTGAACGAGTTCGTGGAACCAAAGGGGTAAAGGAGCATCACTATATCCATTGTTCACCTGAAACGATTGACATATATAGTAGACTTGTTTACAAATTAAACCATTCTGGTAAACATTAAATTAAAACGCTTTTAAGACTTACATAAAATTGTAGCCACTTTGCGAAATCTCTTTCTTTGTACTTATCGTACTTCTGATCTGACAAATAGGGATAAGACTCCCTAATTTGTTAATCAAATAAGCTGTAGTAATTAATTGGTTTTTAGCATATATATATATATATATATATATATATATAT
>OVAN01010679.1:0-15487 GCA_900406275.1 Anastatica hierochuntica | reverse complement strand
TATATATATTTTCCCTTTCTTGACCAAGATTTCAGATATGGGATTTTATTGTAAAAAAACTAATCTTTTTATCTTCCACAAAGATAATTTGTTGTTCAGATCATTAAGGTTTTTTTAAAATTTATTTTTAGTACTTATAATATTATTTTTCGGTATTTTGAAACATAATATGGAATGTTACAACTCTTATATTCTTGGTCTGACACTGTTAAGAAGGTATTGTTGAATGGTTTGGAAGGTTCAACAAAGGCCGAAGAAGAGATCGAAACGTATGGCCGAAAGGAAAAGAGAAGTTGGGCTGCAAATAGAAAACAATTGCTCACAAATACCTTTGATGTCACAGAATATTCAGCCATATGTCTTTGTTCACTTTTGATGTTGTTTGAAGCTTTCTCTACGACTCAAATAATCTCGATGACGATTTTTAAAATTACTATTTGATAGGAATGTTACTTCTATCTTGGATAAAATTTGTGATTTTGGTCGTCCAGAAGCTAGCTTATCAGGTGGAACCCTCAAGATTTTTTTTTCACCCCTCAAGACTTTACATGGTACTTCTCAGTTCTCTCTCTATTGTAGGTAAAAAAACTTTTCGAGGGAATTGTGTTTCGAAATAAAAGCCCACTTAGATATTCTGAATTTAGAACTTATTTGTATATTTTGGTTGGTTTTATGATTAAACATTTTAATAGAGGCCCAACTACTACCGTATAATGTTAATGAGTTACATATATCATTGAGTACACGTTTAAATCTTTACAGCTCCCGTTGAGTTTTCACCAGTTGAAATGATTTTGTTGAAGACATATATACATATATTCACTATTAATCCTCCTTAAACGATGGAAAATATAAACACAAATATAAACGAAAAAGAAAAGAAAAACAATTGGAATTAATATCATATCATGTCTCCATCGCTAGAATTATATGAATAAGAAAAAATCCTATCATCGGAACATATGAAAGAATTTGACTAATGTTCATGCAAAAGCATTCACATAAATTATCCCAAAATGCCGTTTATGCCAGCCAGGATTTGGGCCAATACTCCCTTTTCAATATCATTGGGCCAATGTTCTTTAGTCGATAATGTTAGGGTTTATTGTAAAAATATTAGTTTGTGTCTATCCATTAAATTAAATACAAAAGTATGTGAATTTCTTTTAGTTTCTATTTTAAAACAAAGAACAAAAAAAAGGTAGATTATCATTAAAAACGTGTTATTATCTCATGAACGTGCGACCCATCATCGTATTTCTACAAATAATTTTAACTTTTCAACATGTTTTTGATTTCGTCTAAGATGGATGAACACCACCACGTATACTTCTGTGCTACTAATAATAAAAATAATCGGTGACAAAAGAACAAAAAAAAAAAGAAAACAAGAACAGATACATGAAAATATATGAACTTTTTCTTGTTTGTAATATAAAACTTTATTGAAGCAAAAAAATCTATTTACATAAATGCTAAACACATCTTCTTGCAAAAATATTTTGTATAGGTACCAATATATGTAGACCGCATGAATTTAAGGAAAATGTTTCTTATTTTCGAAAGATATGAAATTCATCTATTATATATTTAGACGCATGCAGTGCAATCCATATAGATCAGTAATATGAATACGTAAACAAAAGATAATGAATAATTTTATCAAAAAAAAAAAGAAAAGATAATGAATAATAAAACTACGATATTAATTACCTTAATATTCGTGTTAATCTACGACTTTATATAATACATGACGAAGATCACACATAAATGATCACATGGAAGAGGATTAAAATAAAAATGCCACGACCTTACCATACAACAACATAGATAATATTTAAAATTAGGTATTGTTAAATTAAACGACCTCGAAAACATCGTCTTCGTCTGCTTCCTATCGTACTTTAAACAATCTAAATTCAATCACAACTTCTCCACGTTTTTTTTATTGTACGTACTTCCAAGCAGAAATATATAACTTGCCTAAAATAATCAAACGTAAACATATATACAAATATTTAAAACGAAAGTAAAAAAGGAAACAGACTATGTCATTAATCATAAATAGCAAAGGATCTCATGATACACAGGCTACTATACAGCCAGGTCTGGACCCTCCTCACGTACAATTAAGATCCATACATACGTACATAATCATACATATAATATATGAGTTTGGTCTAACAATGACCATAAACCCTAGCTAGCTATATATCATATACTATATATGAAGTAGAAAGTAACAGATACCCATAATATATAAGACAAATTTGGTGGCGTAAATCGATGATTAATATATAGTTCTCAGATTTATTTAATGAGAATTCTAATAATTAAGCAAGCTCCTAATGATGGCTGCCTCAGCACTGTTGTCGTCCGTTGAGGCCAAGAACTCAGACAAACGGTCGCTAAGATCATCAACTTCTCTGTGTAAGTTCCTTATGTAGTTGCAAGTCTCTTGTAGTACCTTAGAAGCTGACACCTGTCCATAATGATCATTTAGATATCGAAACAAAGGGAACGTGACAAAATATGCTAGCTACTTCTTTGTAACAAAAGTCATATATATTCTTCAAGATTTAACAAAAAAGAGATTCTCATAATTACCACTTTAATGTGCACAACGGTATAAACGGCCACTATTTAATGAAACATCTATATATAGAAATATGGTGAGAGTGTATAGGTAGAGAAGAGTAATGAGGAGACATGGAGTTAAGGTACGTGGAAGCTGGAAGGGAACAAACTCAGTCCCACACCACCAACTTGATAATTAAAACACTCAAACAATAAAAAAGATTTGCTCCATTCGTTTCTAAGTGTCGTTTTACACTTTAAAACAATGTATTAATTATTGCAGACATTTGACAAATTTTTCAATATATTTTCTTATTTTATTAATTAACAAAATCAAATGTATTAGTTAAGCTAGGGACAAAACATTAAATTCAATTGTTTTTTAATATGAGCCAAAAAATCTTAAATGAGATACAAAAATATATATAACATATGGAGTAATTAATAAGGACATGAATTTTTTTTTGTGCATAATTTCTTTCATTCAATATTTCAAACAACTACAAAGATAGAAGCAACATCTGACAAGCCACAATATTCACGAGGGTAGACATGTTCAAATATAAAACAAGGATGTGAATACATGTTACATGTCTTTACATTACACGCTGTTAATTTCACCATGCATTTAGTTTAGTTATTACATACTATATATACACATTTATATTGTTGATTTGAACTTTCTAGTCCATTTGCAAGCTTAATTAATAGATGTGTACACTAAGAAAGAACAAATAGATGAATATATATGTAAGAAAGATAGAATCAAACGGATGCTTTTGAAGTATATACCTTGTCAGAACGGCGGCGGCGGAGTTCAGGGATTAGGTGTTGGAGCTTAGAGACAAGATCAGAAATCTGATCATCAGAGATCCTTGAGCTTCCTGATTGTCTTGAACGTGATGATCTTCTGCTCGACATCTTCTTTCTTAATATGTATTCTAAATGTGTTTGTGTATGAGATATATATATATATATATATATAGAAGAATGCAAGATGGATAAGTAGTGAATGTGTCAGAGAGAGAGGGAATGAGAGTGGAGAAGAAGGTGTTGAAGAGGGAGGAGCAAAGTGGATGTGTTTTTATAATGCAAATTTATGAAGAGAGAGAGAAGATGAAGATGAAGATGAAGATGAAGAAGAAGGAGAAGAGACAGTTGCATGAAGGTAAGGTGTGGGTTATGTTTCTTTAATAAGAATGTCTTTAGCTTTCAACTATTTATTATTATTTGTTCTCGGTTTTTTTCATTATCCTCTTTACTCACTTAGTACATAAAGATATTGTTTATTTTGGGCAAGCTTCTAAACTTACTTTCCCACCAGACCAGACCAACATCTTGATTGTTACATGTGTAAAACTCAACCACACCGATTTTTTTTTTCTCTCTCTCTTTTTCTCTAGTTCCTGTTCAACTTAACCTTCTTTCTATGGAGCTATTCACATGGTGTAGTATCAACTTCAACTTAACAACCATGGTTAGAAATTTAAGGCTAAGTACATGTTTCCTTTATCTCATTACTGAGCACATGAGTAACGAATAAATAGATAAAAGTTGATGTAGTCAAATGTAACTCATACACTATATACTAACTTAACAATATTTTAAATGCAATAATTTATATTATCATGTATATTGTGATAAAAGATTCGTTATCAAAGACTGTTCTTACAAAGATCTAAAGAACTATGATAGAGCTGTCCAAGTCATGGCTTAGCAATGACTAAATGTGGACAAAATGCTTTGTAACAAAAATAAAATACAAAACAAACCGAACAATTAGGTGATTCTGTTCGTATTCGGATTAAACTCAAACCCTTTTTTAAACCGATTATTTTTAGTTGTATTTAACGTTTAAACATGGATTGATTAGTACTCTCTCTAAAATCAAAGTAAGCCATAGTGCTATAGTGCCTTCCAAAACGGAGCTATAAGTCGAGTTAACTCATTGCAACATTTTTGGCTCTATGCATCCAAGTAGAATAAACAAACGCAAAGAAAACAAGAATTAAAAAATAAGAAGAGAGTGACTTAGAAAAGGAGAGGAGGGTCATGCTAAAGAGAAGAGGGATCAAGTGGGGTTTTAAATGGCAAAATGTGTGTTTATCGCCAAACTAAACTGTCCCTCTTTGCCTTCTCTCTCTGTCAGTCTCACCATTGCATACCCACGTTGTATGTATTACTTCCTTGTCCCTCACTTCTTTCTTCTATCATCCTCTCTTTCCACCATTTTCTTTAATGATCTAGAGGGCTCGTGGTCTTAATCCTTTAGGACGGGTATGATCATGTAAAATACTCGCATTTGGAATCCAATAGTTTTTGGTGCCTAAAGTCTTTTTAAAAAATTATGCTTCAAAACTTGCTTATGCAGTTTTGAACCCTGGTCGGTAAGACATTTGCAACAACACTAACACTAGCTACATAAAACTAATATTTTGTAAATTTGTGCCCTCAATATTGTAGATAAAATTTGCGCCTAAAGCCATGGCTTCTTGTGCTTTAGCCCAAGGCCACTGCTTGGAAGCCAACTCCGTGTAATACAATTTGAATACATGACCTCATTGTTAATTCGATGAGTTTTTATCATTTGATTAACATTTGGTTAGGTTAGTTCCACCATTTTTCTCATTTCAAAATCTTTTAGGTTGATTTTGTTTTTTTTGGAATTGCTATGGTCACGGAACATGTATTTGTAACTCATGTTTGATGTAACATTCAGATACCTGAAGACAAAAAGGTGATTTTACTATACGTACAAGTAAAGACAAAATACATAAAAAGGAAATTTACAGTGATTTATAAGATGAAATTGATCTATTTTGTTTTTATTAGTGTGGAAGTCGATATATCAAAAGAGTGTAGGACATATGGTACAAGAAGAGACCAAAAAATGTTTAACCGAAAACACGGATCATGCTTTACACTTGGTTTATAACTCTGAATTTTGCGGAAACATCTTTCATAAAAATCTTATATTGAGCATCATGTGGTAGATGTAGAGATAAGTGATTCACTTTGTTGATTTTGATTTATTATGTAAAAGATGTTTGGTATTATTTCAATTTGATTTACTTATCAAGAAAAATAAATAAAACCCATATATGGTAATAAATTAACAAATAGGTTAACTAACAAAATAATGTACATATAATACATTTAGGAAAATAGTGAAAAATATGTCTTTTGCCTTGCCTATTTTTAAAGTTAGACTTACATAGACATAATAATAATTTGATTTGATCATATCAATTCAGTTTGAATTAGTATGTACATATTTGGTTTGACAAAATCCCCCAAAGCTATAGGACAGATTACTTGTACCGAAAAAACTAAACTAAACTCTTTGAATTAAGAAACATCCAATTGGAAGTGAACACTTTGGTTCAGATTCTGATATATATACATTGATACACATATCTAACATGAAATACATTGATGAACATACATTTAAAACTGTTCAAAAGAACTATAGAAATTGGATAGAGATTTAGTCTAATTGAAAGAATAATACGGTTAATATTAATTTCCGGCGGAGTGAATAGAAGATGCATATGCATATGCTATTAATGAAACCTACCATTACACACAGTCCGAGATCAGTAGCTTTCCTATTAATTAGGAACCCCATCTCTTAATTTTATGCCGTTTTCTCTGACTTCAATTAAATCATTTAAAACCCACAAAAATTTTGTTAAGAAAATACCCCACAATTTTTGGTTCTTCTCTTCACAATCTATGTTACAGCATCTTCAATGTATACCTCATTCTTAACTCTAAAATTGAAGTAATGCTATAATGAAGTTAGGTTTTCATCAAATTTTACTCTGTTTTTAACTTTAAAATGAAATAACTCCAAAATATTTACGTCATAGTGAAATGATGAATAAAGTTACCCTATTTACAAATAATCTTATTTTTACTCTATTATAGTGTTGGAAATAGAGTAAAATTGGGGGGAAATTAAATAAAACTCGATTTTATTTTCAAATTATTCCATAAATAGAGTTGGATCGGAGATGTAAAAAAACTAAGAAGATTATGCCTTGAATAAAAAAAGTTAATTTATGACAACTAGTAGCGAGCTAGTACTAAAAGCATCTTTAACCCACCTCTATTTTAGAGATCTCTATAATAGAGACAGAGATTTTGCTCCAATGTGTTTCTCTATAAATAGAGGAATGCTATATTTGCCTCTATAAATAGAGGGATGCTATTTTTCTATAAAAATATAGAAAAAATAGCATCCCTCTATTTATAGAGGCAAATAGCATTCCTCTATTATAGAGGAACACATTGAAACAAAATCTTTATCTCGATTTTTTCCTCTATTATAGAGATCTTTAAAATAAAGATGAGTTGAAAATAATCTAAGCTATATATAATAGACTAATAGTACTTCGACTTCAGCTATACATTATATATATCGTTTTATAAAAATCAAGTGTAGTACTTCTAACTTTTGTTATTATCGGTTTAAGACAAAACCCTAAACCGACCAATATATCAAAGATTGAGAAGAGAAGATGCTTATCACATCACAAGTAAAAAATACTTCTTTTTCTTTCGCTAAAACACAAGTAAAAAATAGTGTTGCTGACATTTGATGTTATGGGTTAAAAGGTTAAAAAATGATAGAAAGAGCCGAACATTGTTGACGGTCAAAGACATATAACGATAAAACCAACCCATCCCCGAGATTTTAAAACATGTCATGTGTTGTCTCGCAATCTCTGTTTTTTTCCTTCGTTTAACAAAAAAAATAAAATTCAGAATCCATTTTATTTAATACATATACGTTGTTTTGAAGCATATTCACATATATTCAATTAGTTATGGAATAGAGTAAGGACGATGTTCCAAGTTTTTTCAAATAATTATTACTAAACAACGTTCTTGGAATTCGGATCACGCAGAGAATCTCTTTAATTTTGTTTACATATATAATTTAATAAAATCATTAATTTATTATACGAATACGTATGTGTGTGTGTGGCATCTCCCTGACCTACTTATTACTACAAGTTTGGATGTAGGTAGGATCAGGATTCCTCGAGATCGAATCCGATTGCGTTCTACTTGTTAGTATGATTAACATAAATGAAATCTATAATAATAATTGATCTCTCAACGTGAAATGATTTGCAAGAACTTGACGATCTACACCAACCACATATATATAAAAGAAAAACATTTTCAACGTACGTAGTTCATAAAGTCATGTATTAGTATTGATAAAACACAGTTGGTTCACGAGGTAATAATAATACAGTTCAAACACACTGTATAGCTACAGTTGAAAAATACTCATAATCGTAAACCCCAACGAAAAACATGTTAAAAATGTTAAAATATATAAATTTATTTTGTTAAAAATGTAAAAAAAAAAGTATATTTTTTGTTAAAAAATGTAAAAATCTTTAGAGAAAAGAAACGATTCAGCAGAACAACACATTTTCTTTTTTATTGATAACTAAGGGTAAATTCCAAATTTTAATTGAGTCAGATTGATCTCTGAGAGAGAGTGATCACAGATAGGTTTTTTATCCGAGTTTGCAAATGAACTGAAAGTAAAGGTTTGTATCTGTGTGTGATATCCGGAGAAAACATGTTAGGCAGAGTTCGAACCCGCAACCAATCACCAGGAAGGAGTCCTTTACCACTTGGCCACGTTGGAATGGAGGAACCGCATATTTTCTTTTCATTAATTATGTTAATAATGTTTAGAAATCCTTTGTATCCAAATATATAATGCTTAAAATCCGATTTTTAACTAGGGTTACAAAATGATTTCTAAACCTAATTAAGGATAGCATATAACGGTGGAGTCCAATGTTCACCTTGTTGGAAAATCTTTTATAGTGCTTGCCTTGGTAAATACTTTTCGGATAGATATAAGAATCTAAGATTTGAAAATATTTTACTAAAAAAAGAAAATACTATTTTATGAGTTTGCACAATACTAATTGTGTTTAAACTGTCAAATTAATGATATTCTTAAATCGATAGACAAGAATAGTTCTATGCTATTAAATACAAGTAAGCAAAGCAATGTGTTGGGATAAAGCTTGATTGGTCCTATTTTATATATTACTTTGAGAAATGTGATGCAGATGAAAAATTTGAAGTAAAAGACTTCATTTGAACCTGATCCAAATCAGATACACTCATACCAAATTTTAACACTTGGTGACCTATGCAAATATAACATGTTTACAAATTTATCTGACAGATCCAAACATGAAAATTTGTCCGAACACACACAAGGCTTTTATAAAATTTATGAAAACAAAAAAAACTGAAATAGAAAAGGTTTGGTGTATATATGAAGCATCGACATGTGATGTTCTGCCACTGTCGTCCTTTCATAAAATCCAATTTCTGTCAAAGTTTTCACATACTCGATATATATTGATGTCGTCATGTATATGTCTACACAATGCAAAACATTGCAATGTTATACTAATTGTTGAAACTTATCAACTATATTTATTGGAATATATAACTTATAAATATTAGTCAGATAATGTCTTATATGGTTTAACAAAATTCATTTTGTAGCCATTATCTAGCCAGTTCTTTAATTACAAAATTGTGGAGAATAATACTCATTCATTGTCAATTTGTTTGGTTTTGAGTTGGAAACCATGAAACTTAATATGGTATCAGAGACTAGATCCTTAACACATACGGTCCCCAACGAACCTAAATCGATCTGGTCCATCGAAAGAAGTCTGATCAATCTTAATCTGAAATCCCAACCCTAGCTATATGTGGAAAGAGGTTCGATTGATCTAAATCGAAATCGGTCAAAGTCGAAATTAATTGGATTGACCGGATCGAAAGTAAAATTATATTAGAATATTGTCGAGATTAATAGCTAGACTGACCACTGTCTAGAAGGAGCTTTATGAAGTATAATATCTCACATGCTAATCATTGTCAATTGGGTTTGAGTTAGAAGCCTATGAAACTTAACAAATTGCTAACAGATTTTGAGTTGGAAGCCAATAAAACTTAATAAAAATACATTAGAAAACATAAAAAGAACTTGTAAATTATTCAAATATACATAGAGAAAAACAAGACACAGTTGACGTCAAAACAAAAACAAACTACTAATCATCTTATGACTTTGAGTTGCAATGTCTCAAAGAAGTTTTAAGTCATTTTCTTTTGTGTGTGCGTAATAATTGAAAACTGATTTATAAAAAAAAGAAGAGAATTGACAATTGATATGAAGTTTTGTAAGTTGCAGTTGCAACCAATGGGCTAGACAAGTACTGTGGGTCACCTAAAGTTGTCACACCAATACAAAGCCCCAAAGACAACCCTTGTTTTATAACCCTTAAGCCTCTAATTAAATCTCAAATTTTAAGATTTTGGGTCTAATTTTTTTTTATTTTGAAAAAAGGACCCTTTATAGACCCTAAACAACAGACATAACAAGCCATCTCCTTTAATGCATTAGAGGTAGTAATGTTTGGATTTTCATACCAAGGCAAGAACAAACAGAGTTTGATGAATATTTAGAGGAAAGTGACAAAGAGATGAAGAGACAAAAGTCAATGAAATTGAAAAGACTAATTGTGTGAGTTGTGAGACTTGCCTTTTGAAGAGGGAAGAGCACAAAGGAGAAGCACATGTGTTGTTTCAATTTCCTCTGAGCTATTTCACTAAATCAAAAATGTTTTGTCTATTTTGGTGCTCAGAACTTGGGATTGTTGTCCCGGATGGAATCAGATTTTGCGAACCATGAAGGAAACAAACCATGATCATTGTTAAAACTACAATCTCTCTCACACTGATTAAACTCAATAACTTATGAATCTCTCTAGTATTCCGAATTTTTGACAGCATATAGAACAAATATGTCGGCTTTGTTGTGTTCCTCTTCGCGTTCTAGGCTTGTTGAATAGCTCTTAGGTGTAAACACGGATTCACGGGAAGCACTTCATTCTCTGTCAAAACAAAAGGGGCCATAAATGTTTTTACAATATCATTAAAATGTAAATCCTTCTAATCAAAAACATGATCTATAAACATTGCCAATCACCTGTCTCTCAACCTCCACAAAAGATGCTTGAAGCCTTCTTTTTAGATTAGATCTCTCTTCTTCACAGCTCTCCATTTTAGTGTCTACGAACGAGATTATAAGAATTAAAACCCGTGAAGTCCATGTAAATGGATCTCAGCTTGTCTGATTAAGAGTACTACAACAGATTCTTAACTCAGCATCAAATTTGTTATGATCCAAAACAGAACCGATCATTCGAAAAGCTAAGTCCTAGGACACATAAGTGCCCTGTTCTAAAGCAATTCAGGCTAATGTCACATCTCTTTATGGACTGTAGCTAATCATAATTGAAGTGTCCTGGGTCAGTATCAAACGTCAAGGACAAGAAGTTATCAGAAATAACAAACACATTGAGAATAGTGAGGAATCGACTACATTTACCATAATAGTATGTGGACAAAATTGTGATACGCTCAGTCGGCTGCAAAAGATAAGGTAAAAGAAAAACCAAAGTTGATTGAAATCCAACAGTTTACTCGACCAAAAACCAAAAAACACCAATTTTTGAAGGCTAGTAGTCTTGGAGACATACCATTACAAAAATCCCCTCCCGACGAGTGGGAACTTCTTCTAGCTTCCTCAAGGTTTCATCTCCTTTCGTAACTTTACCAAACACAGCGTACTGTTGAAACCTCCAAAATCTTATTACTAGCAATCTTGAACAAGAGATAAGCGAAAAACCTGCAATGAATTAGCTAACTGACCTTGCCATCAAGATGAGGAGCATCACCAAGAAGCATTGAAAATGAAGATTGTGCACTGTTTGGATCATCATATCTGCCCAATAAAAGAGCACATAGAAGTATAACATATCACCTTGCAATAATGTTCATCATAAAGACTTTAAAACACAACAAATAAACAAAAGAAGCTACACAAAATCAAAAAACATACACACCTTCCCATGGAAAGAATCCCTCTAACATGCTTAACATCACTAAACTCTCCCACAATTGTCTTCTCAGCTTCTTTCCTTTGCTCCTCATTCATCGGTGCTGATCGTCCATTAGCTACATCTGCAACTTGAGCAACAAAACCTTTATCAACCTGCATAAAGAAAATGACTCACACTTAAGATCTAAACCAAATCAATAAAAAGCTCGAGCCTTTAAGTCAAATGTACCCTGAAGAAATGATTAGTGTTGTAGCCTCCTAAACGAACGAGCTTAAGGATATGATCCACTGTCTTAGGCGCAACCGTTGGATAGAAACCAAACTCAATATCTCCATAACTAGTCTGCAATACCATTACGAAACTTTCAACTTCCTTGAAAATGAAATTGAGCAAATTTCATATAGAGATCTTGAAATCTCCCAAAACCCACTTAAGATAAGAGAAACCCACAACAGAATCGAGACAGGAAATGGAACCTGGAAGACGACACGAGCCGAACCAAGCTCTGGTTCATGAGAAAGAGCTTTAACAATGGAGACAAAGAGTAAACACACCAAACACAAGATCACGATTCTCGTGCTACCCATTTTCGCGTTTTGGAACTTGGCGGCGCCGATCTGATCAAAAGAGAGTTTTTTTGAAGTCAACTACGGCAGAGAAACTTCTGTTCGTCGGAAGCACTTTTCTTCCCGGCGAAGACGATAAACCGGAATCGCACGGAATAATAGTTTTGTTTCGTTTGGGCCTAACAACTATTAATTGTTTCAGAAAAGGCCCAAAATTAATATTTTTATCCATGTAGCCCATTTTAAAAGTGTTATATGTCATTGTGGAATATTTCTTACACCGGCTTTGTGCTTTGATATTTTTTCTTTGGATTTAAGAGTGTGTATTGGCTATAAAGAAACATACTCACAAGATAATTAGGGGTGGATATGAATCAAATATTCTTAATTTTGAAGTATATATAGTTTCTTTTATATCAATCCACTTTAAGCTATGAATAATGAAATTTTGATTGAAAGTCGAATTATTTTTGATTCTGTGTTATGAATTCCAAATTCGTAATTCTGGATTTTATGGACATATATTTTGTAATCTACAAAAATATTGTAGTATGCATTCACCATAATTGATCCAACTGCGGAATGAATCGTGGATTCAGTTTCTAGACGATCAACTAAAATCGTATCAAAATTGTATCACGAATTTTTTGTCACAAGTGAAATATGTTCTGGATTTAACTTATGAAAATGGTGAATTTTTTGTAATTTTTTTCTTTATATATTTGTAGAAAAAATATGAAATAAGAGAAAACTTTTAAAAATGAATCTTTTTTTGTCAACAAAATACAAAAAAAAGTTGAAATAAATTTATTTTTCTTCCTGAGGGGATATAAAAAGTTTAATTAATGTTTTTTAGGTTAAAGGTGGGATGGCGACTCTGATAGGGTTTTCAAGGCGATCGCTGCTTCCCTCCTGATTTTTATTCTCTATTTGATCTCGTCTACTGTTTTGATACAGTCTCCTCTGATCTCTCTACGGTTTCTGCCGTTCTACTATGGCTTCTCGATCATCTCGTCCGTATGCTAACAAAGGCACAACCTCATCCCAATGGATCCGTCAACAACCTCTACGGCTACCTGAAGTAGATAATGCTGATCTCACCGCTGAGAATAAGCTCACATTGATAGACCGAGTTTTGAACCCGGAGATACAACGTCCGAAGGCGGTGATCAGCTTCTTGCCTCAGCTATGGGGACTAGGACATCGAATTACCGCTAAATTGCTTGGAAGGGAGCAGTTCTGCTTCAGGTTTCAGACAGAATCGGATCTCCAATCGGTCCTGGATCGAGCCCCCTTCCACTACAAGCGTTGGATGTTGGTAATTCAGCGTTGGGAACCCGTAATTTCCGATTCCTTTCCGGCCATGATCCCGTTTTGGATCACAATTCATGATCTTCCGGTCCACTACTATAAATATGACACTCTCAAGGCTATTGGTAAGAGTCTCGGGGTCTTCCTAGACTATGATACACGTGATGGGCGTATTAAAGTGCTGATCAATGGTACTAAGCTATTAACTGTTAAAGAAAAGTTCTCTCTTCCGACAAGAGAAGAGGCTTCTTTGGAATTTGAGTACGAGAGACTCCAACGACATTGCTTCCACTGCCACTCTTTGTGCCATGAAGAAGCAAACTGCCTTACACTCCACTCCTCTACTCGTAAGACGCCCGCGAGATCAACTCCCAGAGCGTCATCCTTAGGCTTGAGGAGGATAAGGCTTTTAAAGCTAGGAAGAGAGAGCAACCAGAGAGACATCAGCTACCTATCACCATGCTCATGCATCTACAGGTTCTAGCCCTCATGATCGTCATGCTATGGCTCATCTTCGACGCCTTTCTCCGTCTCCTCCAAGGAGACGACGTTCCCGATCTCCACTAAGAAGACGACACTCTCTGTCTCCAGCTCGGCGAACTTCTCCTCCATTGCCACCGCCGCCTCCGAGACACCATTCTCGCCATGATGCACCTGTTCCAAGACATAGGGAGTCTTACCATGCTGATCATCCAATATCCAAACGTGAAAGTGGGACTCATAAGCACCATCGATCAGAAAATAGAGCATTACGCTCTGACTCTCATTGGGACTACAGAATGCCGCAAGCACGGGACAAATCCCCCTCACCTGAGCATCGTGCTTCTCTCTCTCCTCCTGCTCAAGTGGCTGGCTCCATCTCCTCACAAGGTTGTCGCCCTGCCCTGGAGCGCATCACTACTCACCCGGACCCACCAATGCGCTCAGCATTTGATCGTCTTTCTCGCGAAGTTGCTCCACTGGACCTGCAGCTTAGCTCAGGAAAGCGAGTACAATCCACTCAAGATCTACACGTTGTTCATGTCGAGGCAGAATCTACACATGGTCAACCGAGTAAGGAAGAGATTCATGTCTCCCTCATCTCTTTCGAGCATCTCAAGGTCACAGATAGGAATGTCCGCCGCAAGATTAGATCTACTAACTCAAGCAAACTCTCATCTCACTCTTTGCCTCCTAGCCTGCCTCTTATACCAGAGAATGTTGCTTTCAACATTGGTTCTTCATCTACACCTGCGGCCAAAAATAAAGCCAAGAAACCTTCATTGACTAAGAAGAAGAGTCATCCAATGCGTAAGCGTACTGCGCCTTTTTCCAGACCATCTCCTAGGAAAAAAGTTTCTTCTTCTCGATCCTCTGTACCTCTCAATGAGGATGTTCTGTCTGTTTCAATTTCGCAAAACTCTAAGGCTTCTATGCCAGCTACTTGTAAGGGTTTGATGGTTTCCCGGAAACCATCCACNGAAACTCCTGGACAGTTCGACGCCTTAAGGAAATTAGATTATCTATTTTCCCGGACATAATGTTTCTAATGGAGACTAAAAGTGATGATTCTTATGTACTTCAAGTGCTAGGTTGGATGGGTTATGCTCATCATTTCACGATCCCTCCGGTTGGATTAAGTGGGGGATTGGCTCTGTTCTGGAAAGCTGATGTTAATGTCTCAATTCTTGCGGCTTCGACTAACTTCATTGACACTCAAGTTGTGTTCCAGGACAAGACTTTTCATTTCACTTTTGTTTACGGTGAACCAACTTGGGATAATAGACAGGGTGTTTGGGACACAGTCTCTACATTAGCGGAGCATCGCGATTCTTCATGGTCACTCATAGGTGACTTTAACGACATTCTTTTCCAAGAGGAAAAGCGGGGTGGACCTCCACGCGCAGAGGGTTCGTTTGTTAGCTTCCGAAGCTTCGTCTCTACTAATGGTCTTTGGGATGTCAAACATTCCGGTAATTAACTATCTTGGCGAGGGATGAGACATGACCATCTTGTCCATTCTAGATTGGATAGGTCGTTGATGGCTCAGGTTTTCACCCAAGAAATCACTGCAAGCGTACAGCT